>WITN01000478.1:0-67678 GCA_015025155.1 Lactarius quietus
ACCCTCGCGATCTCTCTCAGCCTACGTTCCTTTTCCTCAGCGCACCGCCGCGAGGACTTCGACGAGTCGATGACGCTCTTCCGCTCCGCGCTTGAAGACCACCACTCACACGCCGACCCGCACGCAAAGTACGAAATCGCGAGCCACTGGGCAGCTTGCGCACGCGCTGGGCGGCACTCCTGCACGGCGCAAGCTTACCAGACCCGCGATGGTCGCTGATGCAAAGCTCGCTTGTATTAGGCCCGACGCTGCAGGTCCAGCACCGCCTCCTCAGGAGCCGATGGGGCACGCTCGCTGGAGTGCCGCTGGAGTGCGCGTCGTACTATATCGAGGTAGGTAAGCTGGAGGAGGCCGTCGTGAGTCTAGAACAGGGACGCTCATTGCTCTGGTCGGAGATGCGCGGCCTCCGCACGTCGATGGACACCTTCGGCTAGGCGACGCGGCGTTGGCCGAGCAGTTCGTGGCTGTATGCGAGGAGCTCGAAGGTATCGCTACCTCCACCGAGGTGCCGGAGGACGACTCGAAGCGCCAGCACCATATGCCTGATGCGTTCGGTCGGATAATGGAGAAGGTGCGCGAGCTAGAGCGCAAACGCGCGGAAATCGTCAGTCAGATCAAAGCCCTGTCCGGGTTCGAGGATTTCTTGTGTGCTGTGCCATTCGACGCGCTCCAGAACGCAGCGGCATGTGGACCGGTCGTCATCATCAATCACTGCCGCTACCGCTGCGACATTCTCATCGTCCTGCTAGACTCTCCCCCCGTCCATATTACCACCGTGAAAGATTTCTACAGCCGGACAATCAAATTGAAGGACCTTCTATTGAGCACCCGCACAAAGCATGCATTGGAATCGAAGCCCTATCAACGTGCGCTCCGTAGCGTCCTCCTGGAATTGTACGAACTGGTCGGCCGCCCGGTCATCGAGAAGCTCCATCAACTCGGGATACCTGAGCAATCGAGGGTATGGTGGTGTCCTACCTCTGTGCTTTGTTCGCTTCCCCTGCATGCTGCTGGACCCATCGAATCAGCCGGCGGCAGTGGGAAACGGTATTTCTCAGACGTATATGTTTCCTCGTACACCCCGACACTCTCAGCATTGATCGAGTCCCGGAAAGGCATCACGCAAACGCCCGACCCCCCCTCGCTGCTAATCGTAGCGCAGCCCGATGCGTCTCTATCAGGTGTGTGGAGCGAGATCGACGTCGTGCAGAAACTGGCTCCGTCATCAGCGACGACGACGACGCTCCTCGGTCCACGCGCAACGGGTACGAGTGTGATGAAGCACCTCCCGCACTACCGCATAGCGCACTTCGCGTGCCACGCAACTCTCGCACCCGACCGGCCATTCGACACCTCATTCCTACTGCACGATAAGAGCGTCCTTTCGCTGCTAGATATCATGCGTATCGCGCGTCGTCACCCTACGACCGCTGAATTCGCAATGCTGTCAGTATGCCACGCTGCGGAGTGGACGGATCCGCACACCCCCGATGAGGCGCTTCACCTCACTGCCGCCATGCAGTACTGCGGCTTCCGTAGTGCAGTCGGCACGCTATGGGCGATGGCGGACACGGATGGCCCTGACCTTGCGGAACAGTTTTATCGGCGCATTTTTGCGACTAAGGAACGTGATGTGGGCCTCGGTGAACGAACGGCTAGGGCACTGCGCGATGGGGTGCGGAGGATGAGGAAGAAAGGCGTGTCGCTTGAGCGTTGGGTGAACTTTGTGCACTATGGAGCGTAGGTTAGCGCTGGCCGTTGCGGGATGTATGGTACTATCTTGGTACTGTCACTTCAGGGCGGAATTGAAGAAGTTGACGTGCGGTTGGGAGCGGCGTCGTGAAGATGTCCCTCCCTCCCGCAGTCTTGAAGCCAGCTGGAAACAAAAGAATGAATTTGAGACACCTATAACAACTGCGAGACTCGACACTAAATTCAAATTTTTACTTTTTTCTTGTCCTGAGAAGACCCGAGCCTGAGGCGGGACCGGCGAGTTGTGGGGATGGGTGATGAAATGGGTGATAGGTATTGCATGATTGTCTCCTCCTGCTCTCCATCCACTTTTGCTCCATTCTCATCTCGTCTACCTCATTCCTGTTTTGCCCTCCAGTCCCTTCTACTGTCGTCGTTGGAAGACTTCTGGCCCTGTGTTCAACTTGTATTCGCCTTCGAATTGAGCGTCGTATGCTTCGTCATCGTGGTTAATCCGTGCTGGGGATCCGGACTAAAATCAATTATATTGTCCATGGGTAACACCGAAACCGATATTCCGTCCAAGATTTCGCCAACAGTTCACATTACTCATTTCCCCAACTATTTTTTGAGACACCCATTGCGGCAGCCGCAACGGGTGTCTCAAAAAAGAGTCGCTAATTAACTGTAATTATCAAGGGGGTTTCTCCTGATGGCTGGAAGAGCCGTCGCTAAGCGGTGACGCAGTTAGCGGCAACGCCTGGAAGGTCAGCTGGATTATTATCGACTCGTCAGCAAGTTCCGACTCGGACGGTCAATGCATAGGGAAGATATTCCCCATGCTGCAAATAGGGGCAACAGCCTGGGCCCCAATCTGGTTCGCAGGTGCTCGGTATGGAGTTGGGGCTGGGGCTACGGTGGCAGTCACGCTGGTGGCCAAGGTAATGGCGACGACGAAGGAGGCAACGAATTTGTTGAAAAGCATTGTAGTATGAATGCAGTATGAAGGGCGGGTGTGGTAGTCTTCTCGGTGTGTTTAGCGTGGATAGCAGCGAGCAATCTGGGGGAACGAGCCCCCCTTCTATAGTATTTCATCCATAGCAGGGCCCTCGTCGTCGAACAGAGGAAGAGAGATCCAGAAACGAGGAGAAAAGTGTCCGCAGATCACATGCCGTCAAGGCTTACTGCAACGTTCTGGCCCAACAGAAAAAAAAGTATGCCGTTGGCCAGTGGTCGTCTCCTCGGAGAAAATAGTATGATCCGAATATCTGTCGACTCTGTCGAGTAACCAAGTGCAGTCATTGGGTTCGTTTGACGTCATTAGGCTTACAGTGTCTGAGTAAGTTCTGGTTTGGACCAATGTCGTAGGCTCGAGCAGTTCAGCCAGATTGGAGGAAAAAACTGCAAGAGAGGGCTTCGTGACGTAGAGTGACCATTTTTTGAAGGAGGGAACTACTAGAGGGAGAACAACGCTCCGAGTCCGCTGTACATGGTGACACTCAGCTGGTAGTGGCGTGGGAGGCCCGTTTTCCGAGTCACAGTCCTCGTTCGTGGTGTCAAATGCCACCACACGAAAGAGCGGTGAAAGAGACTTGAAAGACCTCGAAGACGAGACCGATCGTCATTCCATCGCGCTTGCCGCGTCCCAACCGGACTACTACGTACGACGCGTATCGCTCTTCAGCTTCAGCCTCGGAAAGGAGCTTCCTGTACGTCGACGATCTGCGTTCAAAGAATAGATCAGGTCCTGCCGGGACGCGCGATAGATATCCAACTTTGAACCGCGGGGTACCCTCGCGCAATCGCTAAGCTTACGTTCCCGCTTCCTCCGCGCACCATAAGGACTTGACAAATCGATGGCGCTCTTCCATTCCGCGCCGGACGACCACCGCTCGCACGCCAAATACGAAATCGCGAGCCACTGCGCACCGTGTGCCTACTTTGGGCAGCACCCTTGCACGGCGCAAGCCTACCAGACCGCCATGTCGCTGATGCAGAGCTTGCTCGCATTCGGACCGCACCTGCACTGCTTCCTGAGGGGGCGCTGGGGCTCGCTCGCAGCAGTGCTGCTGGAGTGTGCGTCGTACTATATCAAGGTGGGCTCGATGGAGTAGACCATTGAGAGTCTAGAACAAGGACGCGCGTTTCTCTGGTCGGAAATGCGCGGCCGCCGCGCGTCGATGAAACGGCTTCGGCTAGGTGATGCAGCATTGGCCGAGGTCTGTGAGGAACTCGATGGTAACGCTATGTCCGCGGAAGCGCCGGAGGACCCGGAGCGCCAGCTCTAAATGCCCAATGTGTTCGCACTGAGCCCGGGAATCGGTCTTTTAGCCAAAAAACTGTAAAAAATCCCAACTTAGACATAAAGATTTTTCAAAAATTTATATCGGGGAAAATCATGTGATTAGGTTTTGAATTTTTTTCGAAAATTGTGAATACATAAAATCTGTGAAAAAACCCAAAGTTTTGGCCAGACTCAAGACACAAAGTCTCAAAAAGAAATGTGATCCACAAAACCCGCATCTTAGACATAAAGTCTTTTCATGGCTTGTACACAAAAATATTCTATTTAAACATTGTGTCTTTTCTGTCACCTGTCATGCTTATCAAGAACTGTCTTTTCATGTGACATCTGTCACACTTGTTGGAAAGTTAAAGTTCGAAGAAGAATAAAGTATGAAAATATTTTATGTTCATCACGTGATTCAGATTAGATCAAGCACATGTACACTAACTTACAGCAGTTGCATTTACATTCACTGCACGCTCAGCAGATATACGCAAGACACAATAAGGCCCAAACATGTATATTTATTACTTTTGCAAGGTTACTAAGTCTGAGCCTCAGCACTGAGTGCCGATCATCCGATCATCCGAGTATCTGAGTCCGAGCGTCCGAGCATCCAAGAGCCCAAGCGTCCGAGTGTGACAATCTGACCATCTGAGTGTCCAAGCATCCAAGAGTCTGAGTGTCTGAGTGTCTGAGTGTCCGAGTGTCTGAGTGTCCAAGTGTCCAAGTGTCCGAGTGTCCAAGTGTCCAAGTGTCCAAGTGTCCGAGTGTCCGAGTGTCCGAGTGTCCGAGTGTCTGAGTGTCTGAGTGTCTGAGTGTCTGAGTGTCTGAGCGACCTAGAGTCCAAGCATCAGAGCATCCGAGTGCCAGAGTCTGAGCACCCGAGAATCTGGGCATTTGAGAGTCTGAGCACCTGAGCTTCTGAGCTTCCAAGCGTCCAAAAGTCCAAGCGTCCAAGCATCCAAGTCTGAACACCCGAGCATCTGAGTCTCCTAGAGTCCAAGCGTTGAAGCATTTGACAGTCCAAACCTGAGCACCCGAGCATCTGAGCGTTTGAGAGTCTGAGCATCCGAGTGCCCGAGTGTCCAAGAGTCCAAACTTCCAAGCGTTTGAGAGTCCGAGCATCCGAGTCCGAGCATCTGAGCATCCAAGAGTCCAAGCGTCCGAGTCTGACCATCTGATCATCCGAGCGTCCGAACATCCAAGCGTCCAAGCATCCAAGCATCCAAGTGTCCGAGCCTGAGCATCCAAGAGTCCAAGCGTCGAGTTTGACCATCTGACTGTCCGACTGTCCGAGCGACTGAGCATTCAAGCATCCGAGTCTGAGCATTCGAGCATCTGAGTCTCCTAGAGTCCAAGCGTCAAAGCATCCGACAGTCCGAGCCTGAGCACCCGAGCATCTGAGCATTTGAGAGTCCGAGTGTCCAAGTCTGAGCATCCGAGCGTCCAAGCGTCCAAGCGTCTGAGCGTTCAAGCATCCAAGTGTCCAAGCGTCCAAGTGTCATGGTTTGACATGTTGCGGACTGACAATCATCATCATTACGAGGTCTCGGAGTTCAGGACGCTTACTATTTGGTTATGACTACAATAGTAAGCCGTTATTAGTCATGGACACTTACGCGTTGCCGGCATTTGGGTTCGCCGGTGTTTCAGGTATTTGTAGGAGAGATAGTGACTCATTCCTAGGATAGTTGTACTAGGGTTCAGTATTCTAAGCTGCGCTTTAAAGCCAGCGTGTAACTGTATATAAGTCGTGTAGTGAAGACCAAGGCTCTCTAGCTTGGTCTTCTTGAATCATCACCGCTTGACTACTCCTCTCTATTCCAATCATTCGATTGAAGCTTATCCTTCAGGATACCCTAGTGTCAACCAAGTGACCTAGTGGCTGTGCAACTCAGCTAAGTTGCCCGTGTCTAGCGATATTCATCCATATACTCGAGCATCATGCCGCAGACCAGTTCAAGTCGAACCAGCGTTAGGTGATAACGCTACACCAAGTGTCCAAGTGTCCAAGTGTCCAAGTGTCCAAGTGTCCAAGCATCCGAGTGTCCAAGTGTCCAAGCATCCGAGCGTCCAAGTGTCCAAGCATCCGAGCGTCCAAGCATCCAAGCATCCAAGCATCCAAGCATCTGAGTGCCTGAGTGCCTGAGCATCTGAGCGTCCAAACATCCAAGCGTTCAAGCGTTCAAGCATCCAAGCATCTGAGCATCCTAATGTCCAAGTGTCCTAGTGTCCGAGCGACCAATAGTCCAAGCATCAGAGACTCCAAGTGTCCAGTCTGAGCACCTGAGCATCTGAGTGGTCGAGAGTCCAACTATCCAAGTCTGAGCATCCGAATGTCCGAGTGACCTAGAGTCCAAGTGTCAGTGTCTGAGCGTCTGAGTCTGAGCGTGTGAGAACGTCGACCTGATAATGCGTGCCAATGCTCGCCAAATTGGTGTGTTGGTGGTATCGTAGACTGAGCACAGGTGTCAAGTGATCAGGCGGTACAAAGGAGGGAGGGAGGTGAGGGAACCGTCACTCCCCAAGGCGACTGGACGGTAGTGTCGAGGAAGCTTGTGGAAGGATGACCAACTCTTGAGAGGAACAAACAACAAAGTAAGAGGGAGGGGGAAGAGTCGGACATACCCAGAGGCAACTCCACAAATGAAGATCATGAGGACCAGTGTATGGATAGAGGGGACAACTGTGTATTGAGAAGCATCACAAAGGCGGGAGAGAGTTCAGGAAACCACTGTTTCTCCCCGAGGCAACCCAACGGTAGTGTCAAGGAGGCTCGTGAGGGGCAGCATACAGATAGAAGATCACGCTGTGAGAGGATCAAGGCGAGAAGGAGGTGGGAGAACGGACGCACCTGGCAGAGGAAAGAGGCGGGCAGTATTGGGAAAGCTCATGATGGCATTGTACGGATAGAGGTTCCAGGACGACCACACGTTAGAGGAATCAGAGTCAAAAGGAGGAAAGTAGGGAGACAGACTCACTCACCGAGGCAGCCCAAATGTAGTGTTGAGGAGGCTTGTGAGGCCGGCGTGCGGATAGAGGGAGCGCCACGTGTTGAGAGGAACAAATGTCAAGAGGGCGAGAAAGGGGGATGGGAAATGGATGCACCTGGCATCGAGGCAGCACGGTGGTAGTATTGGGAAAGCTCGTAATGGCATCGTACAGATAGAGGTTCCAGGACGACCACGCGTTGAGAGGAACCCAAGTCGAAAGGAGGAAGGTGGGGAGATGGATGCACCTGCTGAGGTAACCCGAAGGTAGTGTCAAGGGGGCTTGTGAGGGGCGGTGTATGGATAGAGGGAGAAAGTGAATATGTTGCATGTAGTATCCAAGTCAGAGGACTCTGGCGTGGTCACTAAGTCACAGTATAGTCACGGTTGATCATATATCATACATCATTACTACGCAAAATCAATGCTAGCAATGGAAGTATTCACCTGAACAGATGACTGGCTGGGTGGTGAGGAAAAACAATTGCACTGCACCACAACACGCATAAGTGGACCTTGAGCAGGACCATAGGCCACTGCCCCTACCCGACACCCTGTCGGCACTCCCCTTACCTGCCTGCTCGTATGGACCGCTCCACTGGCTGCAGGAGGCTTGGATCTCCCATCGGCACTAGGCAAATGATGGTGGCCACCTGAGGGCTGCCCTTATGGGCAGTCAAGGGACCAGTGCATGGGGGCCCAGCAACAGGCCTCAAAAGGCCTTCCCTGGCTATAAGAGGCCCACATAACGGGGGCACATCTTCGCCAGGGGCATTCGGTCCAGCACTGGTGCTTGGCGGGCACGGCTTGGGCGCAGGTACAGCATACGAGTGAGGCAGTGAATGAAAGCAACCAGCAAGCTGAGAAGTGGAGATAGCAAGCAGAAGTAGAGTGGAGGTGGCAGTTCCAGTGGCAGCTGAGAGGCAGGGGCAGGGGAGACTCTGGCGTGGTCACTAAGTCACAATATAGTCATGGCTGATCATACATTACTACGCAAAATCAACGCTAGCGATGGGAGTATTCACCTGAATGCATGAATTCATCTGGTGTAGAGCTTCAATGAAGCCACAATTTCCAGCCTGAAGATCTGCAAATCCAACGAATCGTGGTGTGAGGAGTAATCGCATATACCATACCTGTCAGAACAACATGGACACGCACTGTCGGACAGTATGACCCTAGAACCGAAATCATACTTCTGGCATTCTTAATAAGCTTGAAGTGAGACTTAAAAGAAGTCGGAGGGGGTGGCCATTTCTGGAGAGGAACGAGTGTCACAAATGCAGAAGGGAGGTGAGGGAACGGATGGCCCCACCTAGACAACCGGACATGCATAGTTTCAAATAAACTTGTGGGGGTGCCGCACGGATAGAGGGAGACCACGTCTTGAGGGAGCTAAGATGAAGGGAAGGTGGGGGAACGATCACTCCCACTGAAGCAACCAGACACGTGTAGTGTTGAGGAAGCTTGTGTGGGGCCCCGTACAGATAGTGTGAAAGACTAGGTCTTGAGGGAAAAGAGCTTCACATGCCAAAGGGAGGAGTGGATGGTCCTGCTGAGGCAATTGGATGGAACTGAAGACAACGGTGACGGTGGAAAGTGTATGACTTGTCACATGTCACATGTCATCACGTCACCATGGCTCACTGCATCAGCTGACTACTGATCAGCTGATCAGTTCTATAGACGTCTTCAACTTTTGCCAGCAGCTGGCATCCTTGTCTCAATCCATTCAATTGCTTTCTAGCACATGCACTATCTATAGCAACTGTGACACAGTGTCTAGTTGTTTATGGTGGTTCCACCGCTGCTCTCTCGCTTCCTGTCTAGAGAATCGCTTCGGAGTCAACACACTGGTACAGCAGCTCACTGGTACATCTGAACTTCTCGCACGATTTTTCTTGCTTTCATTTCCTCCCCACACACATTCTATCTCTGGCAGCTATGACATGAGGTCTAGTTGTTTTGAGTAGGAGATTCACCGCTTCTCTCTCACTTCCCATCTTGATTACCCCTCAGATCCCCTACTTCGGACTCAAGGCGCCGACGACTCAAGCCCATCCTGTCCCCCCCTCCCCTCACATTCCAATCTCATTAAATGATTTAACCCTAAATGTAAGTGAGCATGCGCACCCTCCTTCTCATAGATTTACGTACCTGGTCAAGGGGCAAGACATGAATACAGGGAAGCACAATCTGAGGGCTTCGAAGCGGGGTATATGTGACGTGGCAAAGACTTTCTTTCATGGTCACAAGCTCTGGGTCCTTCTCAATTGTGTCATAGTAAAGTCGCCCTGCGATGGGAAATTTGCGATAGGGGTCATGGATACCATCTGTTTCTGTGAGTTCTCTGAATTTCTGCACGACAAAGTATGTCTCGGTGTGGCCCTTCAAATTTGGTGTAGGACCATCATGGGTATATGAGAAGATCGAAGCAATGTGACCAGCATGCCAGTCATCAGATACTCCAACCACGACATAGCTATCCCATTTGTTGCAATGAAATGGGCTGAACATGACTCCCCATTGACCAAATTTATCGTGTTTGACACCTAAACAAATGCCATTTTTCTGGTATTGCGCTGACCTTACTTGTTCACTGGAGGCACCAATTTCTTGTACGACCTTCATTTCTTCATATGCTAAGAGGAGCCCGCTGATATGTCAGTTGAGCTTTTCCGCAGTCTTAAAGTGGTCTTCGTCCTCAGCTTTGGGGGAGCCTCCTAAAGTGTGCATGTCACTCATCAGAGTTCCCATTCCAACGGTCTGCCCGAAGTGCCAAGTGAATACCGCTAGGAGTGACTGTAAGTTTGAACTAAGGCCAAATGTATTGACGATCGCTCTTAGCCTCTGGTTCATGCAGAACCGTTCGAACAAAGTGACTTCTAGCTGGCCTGGACGAGAACGACTTCAGATGTGCTACCACGAGTAACTACATCGAACGTACCAAAATTTCCATTCATGTGAATATTTTGAAGCATGTGGTTGTACCTCTCAAATACCCAACAACGCCAGGCATGAGTTGGTCCAAAACGGCATAGGAGCTCCCTCATATGGAGTACAATATGGTGAGATGGCACTAGCTGGTATGTAGGGAAGAGCTCATCGAGACCATGGAGATGGGTGACCATGTTATCTTCAAACTCCATTGCGCTGGTGGTAGAGATGGATCTTGTCATGGTTGACATCGTCTCATATTGCTGACTTGGAAGTATGACATGGTCTCGGTGTTTCGGAGTACTTACTAATCGGTCATGACTACGATAGTAAGCCTCAATTAGTCATGGACACTTACGCATCGCCGGTGCTTGGGATTGCCGGTGTTTCATGTATATTTAGAATGGACTATGACTCAGTATTAGTATCGCGGTACTAGGGTTTGGATTTCCAGCTGCACTTTAAAGCCAGTGAGTAACTGTATATAAGTCTCTGTTTCTTGACCATAGCTCTCCAGCTTGGTCTTCTCGGAATATCACCTCTTCTTGTGTATACTAGTACCGCGGGTTCTAAGTGCATTCTACTCGTCTCTATCCTTGTGGATTACTATCCCTTGTGATCATCTTTTGGACAACCCGTGTCGGTGTTGTTGTCTGGCAATTGCCAAAGTCGCTAAGTTGTCCAATCTTGTCACATCGTACAAAGTTGCCTAAGTCAGGCCAGCGTTAGGTGATAACGCTACAGATCTCATAGTTGCGATTTTGGCTGCACACACAAGATCGCAAAAGTTGGCGAAAAGCCTATGTTTGCGGCTGTCGGGAGGCAGGTGTCCCCAAAGATGGCCAAGAGTAACGATCAAATGGACTGAACAGAATGTATGCCACCCATCAGCAGAAACTTTCCTATGTTGACCGTCCCCAATCTGTGTGGGTGCAGGGCAACACCACACAGGAAGTATTGTGTTCTTCATGTCACTCCAGACTTCTGAGAGTGTCTCGCGGCCAAGGACTCTGGTCTTTTTCCTTTGTGAATAGGCTTGTTTGGCCTGTGCAAAGCAGTGTGGATCACGGTTTGTCAACTCCCCCTTAGCGTCTACGATCCCTGCTTTTTTCCTCTTTACTTAGAGTCAGTGCCACGACGAAGCTGAAAGAGTGTGGGTAAATGCACACCGCATCTTTGAGTCTTTTAAGTAACTTTGCTTTGCTTAGGCGGCTGTCCCCTGATGGGTTTTCGTCCACGTGAACATATAATTTGAAGAGCAACTTTTGTGGAAGGTTGCGTAACTCCTCCACATCATCTGCTGTTTCATAGAGTGCCTGTTACGGTCGAGGCGACCCGAGCCTGACTTAGGCAATACACGCGATGATGATAGAACGTGACTTAGCAACACGTGTCATCACTTGTAGGTGTGACTGGTTTCAAGAACGCCTGAAAGTGCCTTCCTAAGGGAGCTAGCACGAGGCAGGTCTTTTGAAGAGAAGAACCCGACTAGATTCAAGAGTGATACAAGAGAGTAAAGCTATCGACCACATCAGTCGATAGCTTCCTTATAACCGGTTCTTGACTGTACGCCTTTGTCAGCGATACAGCCACTACTACTACTGCTAGGTAATTGTCCACTAATACTATCAGTCATCTTCAGTAATCATACAGTAATATGTGAGTAAGCACGACATGTTATGAGTAAGATTCGGGAGCGACTCGTCATCCTGCTTACACTGATCAATGACAGCAAATCGTAACAGTGCCAAAGCGACGTGAAAGTCCATTACGGTAATGTTCCCACCCTCAGATGACATCAGGGCATGGATATCAAGGACTTCCCTAGGCCCAGGAGGGCTGATAAGTCTGTCATCTTTGTTGAACCAACCCATATTGAGATGCTGTCAAAAGTATGAATAGATTATCAGATAAGTGTTATGTTTCCTCACATAGTCTGACAATAATTTGACGAAGACAGATTTTGTCATTCCTTTTACATCTATTCCCAGGCTAGTAGTCAGCACCTTGAGCACTTGAGCATTGAATTTATTGAGATTCTCTATTGGTTCGCGTCGTAAGGCAAGGAATGCCGTCTGCACATCCACAGATGTTAACATAGTGTGGGGTACTGGGTCGGCAACGCTACCATCCCCATCATCGATCTTAGCGTTCATGCCCCAGATGTCATCGCAGTGGCGCTTGAAAAGTATAAGGAAGAAAGTATGCATCAAATCAATTGTAGTATGACAAGTTGCACCACCACCATCCCCTTTACACAGTTGCACTTTCTAAACCTCAGTTCTTCTACTCTTCGTCTTCGGTCATGCATCCTGAACGCCAGGGCACTCCTTTGGGGGCTCCCATCGTTATATATCCACCCGACGTCGGACACATTGTGTCGGTCGAAGGAAACCAGGGGGGCGAGGCAGTGGTGGCTGCCTTTCCCAACGACCCCCCCACCCAGTCCCCTGTTATGTACTCACAGGAGACCGTACCCGTTATCAGTCCCTTCGTTGGAGGCCCTGACCTCCCGTTGCTCGGACAAGACTCCTATGAACACGACCACATGGGCATGATCTACCGTGCTGAAGAAGCCGAGAAATCCCATGTTACAATTTTTATGAAGGTGACGGATCTCCTCCCCGTCCCCTCTAACGACTCTTCCTACAACCGACTCGTCGATGAAGCGGCAGCGATGGAGGGTAACCCATGCTCGGGCAACCATTCCTTGGGTCCTCCTGCCCCTCGCTTCGTGTCCACGGCGACTCTTGCCGCGAATCCTACTGCTGATCACCTCATTGCCAACACGCCCCCCATTATGTCTGATGGGACGTTCGTGGCTAACTTCCTACAGGCTTCTGACCTTGCTGCTAACGTACCCCCCTTCATTTCCGAGGGCACGTTTGCGGCTAACTTCATTGCGACCAATAGGGAATGCAGCCTCACCCCTAAGCAGGGCGATCGGGCTCTTCCCCCCCTCTCGATCAACACGGCAAACACATTCCTTGCAGTCACGCCTTATGTCCCTTCCGAAGCGGGGTCCCCCATAGACGAGCGCATCAACGCTGTCTGGGAAACTACTTCGGCCATTGCTGAACCTGGCACACCTGCGCCTCGCCCCCGTGATGTGGCGGAGGGAAGTCATGGTGAACTTGCTAACTTCCTTGACAGCATTCGGTACCCGCCACTGGATGAGAGCTCTTTGGAAAACACAACACACACGCTTACTATTCTTATGGATGAAGACGATCTCAGCGGGATTGACGGTTCTATTTCTACTTTAAAGCAAAACCTTAGTGACACTGCGCTCGGTTTTGCCGCATATTACCCGGGACCGTCTTTTCGTCTGCGTCCGGACAACACGTTCCCTATTGACAACGACGTACTTAACCGTGCGATAAAGGTAGTTCTCGTTGCCCTTGACGCTGGGTTGACAACATACGACGCTACGCACAACACCCGAGGCCTCACCCACACCTCTTGGTTCCACCTTGCCCACACCATGGTGGGCGCGACACTGAGGGGAGCCTTGAGGTCTCCACACTTCAGACAACTTGGGCGATCTAGCTTGAACCACGTTCACGATTCCTTCCGGATTGCGACGGGGATCAGACGCCCGAACACCCACAACCAGCTCTTACACGCCATGGGGGAGCAATTGGCTCGCCTTAGCGACACCCGGACCGAATTTGAAGGTATGCATGTATCCAATGTGTACGACACAGTTGTTGCGAACATCGGGGAGAAGGTGCAAATGTTTTTAGTCCAGAAGGCCGTTGCTGCAGTCTCTGAAGGAGATAAGCAGAGGGCGGCCAATGAGGCGTATATTGCTCTTCGAGAACGATATGAGACGTTGCTGTGGAACGATCAGGACGCGAAGCAAGTGTTCCATGAGGACCTTGTTAGCCGAGTTGTGAACAGCTTTGAAGACGAAACACGAGAGGACCTCGCGCAGTGGAGGCAGTTATGGCTTGAAGTCATTACACTCACATTGCGTGGGGAGGACTCGACCCACTTACGTGCTCCTACCAACTCACAGGTATTCCGGGACAACCAGGAGGCTATCTCTGCGGAGATTAGTCGCCGCGTGACCCGTATCCGTGACGAATTCATAGCTGAATTGCGCGAGCGTTTCTGCACCAACCGTGCCCAGGATCTGGAACAGCAGGCTGAGACCATGTTCCAGAAAATGGTGCGGGAGGAAGTGGATAGGAAGCTCACTGCCAAAGGCTTTAACCGGGAAACTGCCCTCCGGCTTCGCATGCTTACGATCAATGCGGAGATCGAGCAGGAAGCACAAGATATCAAAGCGTGTCGATCGGTGGACCTGTGGAACACCCTTCAGGGGTCACTTCACCATGGCTCCAAGACTGACCGCGATCTCAAACTCCTCGAACTGGCGGACACTTTCGGTTATGTGATCTTCCCCAAAGGAGAGATCCCGAAGAAAGCGGCCCCCGTGGTGCTGGTACCAGATTCACAGGAGCCCCCACGCGTTGACCTTGCAGACGAGGAAACTCCCATGGCGGTACTTCCTGAACCGCCACTCGACGATGAGCTTCGGGGAGTCAAGTCTTCAATGCACAACCCAGAGAATGTTATGGAAACGGAATCGACCACAGCGAAGGTAATGTCCCAACCCCCCCACCGGCTAACGATCCCCTTGCCCAGATTTTGGCGGGCATTACCAACATGAACAACAAGTTCGAAGGGCTGGAGGCATGACTCGTGGTGGTGGAGACTGGCAAACGCCGCCCTCCTGCCACAGACCCGCGACCCCCTCCTCCCCTACCTCACGCTACGAAACCTGCCGCGCCCTCTCGGACGGCGGCACCTGCTCACCCACAGGTTCTGCTGCAACGTCACACACAACAGCCGGCGAAAGCCGCTGTGTCCGCGCAGCAGAAAACTCCTCACCCAGAACGCACCCCCACTTCCGTCATTACTCCAGTGTCCACCGCACCACCAACGGCCACTGTGGATGAGCTTGCGGCGGTAGCCTCGGATAGTCTCGTAGACTTCCCAGAGTTGCCTATGCAGATGTCTCGTCCTGTGGCCATTCCTCCCCCGCAGCGGGAGGTGGCTTGGACCCCGGCGGGTCGGAAAAGAGTGAACGCCACGCACGTGGGTAATAGCTCCGGACCAACCCGCACTTTTCCCCCCCCCCTGCTCGCACCGGGCAAACGTCTCCTCTCTTCACCAACATCACCATACAACGTGATGGCGGCCTCACCAATACGGTTGAGGAAGAGAGTATTCGTTCTCGGTTGGGCGAAGTCATTGTCATGCTGGCACATAAACAGCTCGAAACGGCTAGTGCCCATGCACCACCCCTTGTCAGCGGGCATTGGGCTTCTATGAAGGACACTACTGGCAACTTTATCTATAAGTTCGCTGGACAGGTGTCCTTTGACAAGATTAAACAGTTCCAGTCTGGCCTCACACACCCCCTGGGAGGCCGCGGTAAAGTGGTACCTGGACAAGGGTGGGCCTGGCTCCAATTCCGGAACACCCCCACGTCCCTCTCCGACGGCACTATCCCCAACGACGACCTTATTACTGCGGAAGTCGTTCGTAACCCCTGTTTCCGCAACGTTACCCTCATTCAGAATGCCCGGTGGCAAAGTATGGCAATGGTTCAGTCCAAGCCTGCTGCGACAGTTCTCGTCTGTCTCCTCGACCCCACTGGCGCTCATGCCAAACTTGTTATGAGTTCCCCCGTCCACATGTTTGGCCGCCGTGTCACAGTGGTCTTTGCCGGGGAACAACCCAACTTCAACCAGTGCTCCCATTGCCATTTGACGGGCCATAACATGCGCTCTCCATTGTGTTGCCTTCCCCCTAATGCGGTGAAATGTTACCGTTGTGGAGGTGCTCATCACTCCGACCAACATGCTTACCACTGTAAGGCCGGTCATAACGGTCCCTGCAATTGCCCGCCGAAATGTATCCTTTGCGGGAAAATGGGACATCACGCCCGATCCCGTAACTGCCCTAAGAAAGGCGACTTCTCTTCGCCCCCACTTGATCCCACCCCCACTCCTGCTACGTCTGCGGCTGCCCCATCTTCTGCTCCGGCTCCCAACCTGGCGCCGTCTACGGAGGATGTGCCGACGCAACGTGAACCCAGACCTCTCACTGAGTCCACATTGCCTACGCGCTTGTCGAAAAGCCAGAAGAAGAGATTAGCAAGCAAACGCAAATTGGAGGCTAAAGGTGAGGCATCGGCCGCCGCGGGCCATGCTTCTACCCCAAAACCTCCCTTGGACACACGCCCCTATCAGGGGGTCACCAGTTCAAGCAATTACTTTGCTACGCTCGCTGACATACCCACTGCCGCTATCTCGGACTGGCCGTCTGAAGATGACGATGCTGATGGTAACTTCAGCTCAGTTCCTGCCGTCTCTTTCCCCCAAGTCCCCATCGCTCCGGCTTCATCGCCAGCAGTGAAGGCGTTGCGACGGGCGGATGGCATCCAAGTTTTGAATATGACCGACCTCATCTCTGAAGAGGAAGTTCTGACGAAATTTCCGGATATTTTCTTACACGATAAGGTCGGGGATGAAGCTACGGACTGGGACGAGAACTGGGGTGGTTTGGCCCACGTGAGCGAACGAGCGACCGAAGATCTTCGAGTCCGCTTCGCCGCCATGAGCGACCTCCCACTCATGGACAGTTCCACTCATCTTGCCCTGGCTGATGAAGCAGATGAAGCTGATAAAGCGGACCACGCTGCATACTTCCGTGTTATTGACGAACAATGGGGGGGTAATGGTGATGGTAACACGATCACTCCACTCAACTACTTTTATCATAAGCTGCCGGGTTCAATCTTCTTCGCCAAGTATCTCTTGCCAGAATCGGCGGAGGAACTTATGTCTGACCTCAATGCGATGTGTCACAACATGAACAAGACCTTTGTCATCCAGGACTGCGATATCCAGATGGGAGGAGACGGTTCGGGACGTACGGTGTCGAAGCAACTTCGGAGTATCGCCAAGACAGATGTGGACAAAAACACACTACACAATATCCGCGACATCATTAACGGGATCGTTACGGTGCCGACATCGAAACCCACGCTGTGGCCAAGTGCAAGGCATTGGCAGAGAAGATGTGTAAATCGAACCGTAAACTGACCATGCCGCCGGATTGGCTATGGGCACGCATGCTTCTCCGACATGTCAAGCGCTCGGACATCGCACTAGACCAAGTCACTGACGAGGGCTTCGGACTCTTAGTTCGAGCGGCATTCAGCTTTGTGCCGCTGCTTGGAGGCCGCCCTTTCGCTGAACATACCCACACCCACATATTCCGTGCTTTCATTAAGGGAGTTGAAGACGCTATCATGAAGGAGGGGGACGATGCGTGAGCACCATATTCTTGCTGCTAACATGAGGAAGATGAACGCTACTATGCACGCCCTCCTCGAAACTAACATCACTGACGATTTTCTTTTTATCTCGGAACCTTTCTTTTCGGTTGTGGGCAATTGGCGGGCGGATAGGAAGCGTGTGGGGGAAGCGGTTCTAGGAGGGGTGTCTCACCCCAACTGGAAGTGTCTTTCCCCGTTCACTACCGATTCTGCACCGGCCAAAGTCCTTACTTACATTCACACATTTGATATGAAACGACCCCGTCACCTACGTAACATCTCGGTAGCGCCTCGATGGGACATTGTTAAGCATAATTGTATCCTCATCACTGACTTTACGGACAATCGTAGTACTTTACAAGTTATAAACTTTTATCACGATGTGGAGGACGATACTTGTCTCAGGACCCTTATGGCCCTGGACCTCGACCCCACTATACCTACATTACTTCTCGGGGACTTTAACTTACATTCCCCCACTTGGTCCCCGGCAGGCTGGTCTCCGTCTAAGCATGTGCGCCTGTTCGAGCAATGGGCAGCGCGTCAGACGTTCGAGTTACAGACCCTCCCTGGGACCATTACCCGCCTTGGACAGGAGGGACAACGGGACTCTACCTTGGACCTGACATGGCACAACTTCGCCGCAGTCCTTGATAACGTTCTAGGCCCCCCCATGGTGGATTGGGAGGCTTCCTTAGGGTCTGATCATGCGGGCATTCGCTCGTTTTGGATCGCCAGGAGCCACAACCGCACATCGAAAGTTGAAACACTCCGCATGTTCAAATTCGACTTAAGTGTGGAGGAGGAAAAGCGATGGCGTCAGGCTATTGCCGAGCGACTCCCACCTCTATGACCCATCACTTCCGCCGACGCCATAGACGCCTTTGCAGTTGACCTCCAGACGGCAGTTCATGACGCCTGTGAAGATCGGCTTACACACAAGAAAGCTAGGGGCTCCTCCTCCCGGCCGTGGTGGAACAAAGACTGTGATGCCGCGGCGAAAGCCTTGCGGGCCACGTCTTCCACTTCATCACAGTCGGACGAAAGGACTCAAGCTCGTCGGAACATGCGCCGCGCAGAACTTCTGGCGAAGCGTGCATGGGCTGACGAAGCCATAGAATCAGGTTACGTCTGGGATGTGGCCAAATGGAGACATGGTAGGCGTATGACTGAGGTCAGCGCTCTGCGCCAAGCAGATGGCTCCCTGACCAGCGAACTGGACGCCATCGCCGCCCTACTAACCGCTCGGTTCTTCCCTTCTGCCCAATCCCCTCCTCGTCTTATCCAACATGATGACCCACCACCCCACCCCCCTCGAGCATTTGTTGACTTCTCCGCCAAAGAGTTGTTCGCTCTTCTGTGTCAGACGACGAATAAGTCTGCCCCAGGATCCTCAGGCATCAGCTGGGGTATGCTCAAATCGGCTTGGCCTGTGCTTGGCGAACACCTCACTTGGCTCGCCAACGCATGTCTCTCCATTGGCCACCATCCCCGTCTTTGGCGTCATGCCCTGGTGGTGGTCATCCCTAAACTGGACAAGGTGGACTACGCTATCGCTAAGGCGTACCGTCCCATCAGCCTGCTCGAGACCATGAGCAAACTCATCGAAAAGGGGGTGTCCAGTAGGCTCATGTACGACCTGGACAGGCATTGCCTCCTCCCCACCACTCAATACGGCACGCGTCGGTTCTCCTCTACCATCGACGCAGGCCTTAGCCTTGTTCATGATGTCGAAGTGGCGCTCCGGACGAAGTCGAAATGTGGGGCACTCCTCTTCGACATCTCCGGCTTCTTCAACAATGTCAATAAGGACCGACTCGCTCACATCATGGCCGGTATGGGTTTTTCCCCAGGCTTGTGTGGTTGGGTTCGATCTTTTTATCGGAACGGCGGGTTAACCTCACGTTCAACGGCAAGGTGTCGGACGAGCAGGAGCAGACTAAGGGGACGCATCAGGGATCCCCTGTCTCACCCATCCTCTCCACCATCTACACCGCTCTGCTCTTGGCGAAGTTGAGCGCCACGCCAGGCTGCTCCTTCGCCATGTATGTCGATGATGGTCTAATCACTGCGCAGGGTCGAGACTGGAACACGGTCAAGGATGCTCTCCGCCAAGGGTATAGTATTTGCGACGAGTGGTTGAGTCGCAATGATCTGGCCATTGAGCCAGACAAAACTGAACTAATTTTCTTCCGACCCCCTAGGCAGTCTCGCCTCGACAGTGAGGACATGCCGAACGGCTTGGAGCTCCGCATCCATGGAGTTGAGGAACAACTGAGACCGCTGGACGGGGAGGCTAAGGGCCCAGTGTTACCGCTAGTGTGCCCCCACCCCAAACCCAAGTCGCAACCTCATTCTAAGTCGAGGAGGCTCAGTAGGCACCCCAAAGGCGATCGGCGAACCCCTCACGGGGGAAGTACCGGAGCCCTGAACACCTACTGGGTCGAGGCGAAAGCTTTAGTACGGTACCTGGGGTTCTTTGTGAACCACAGGCTACAGTGGAACGAGCATGTCGACATCATGTGTAACCGTGCGCGGGCGAGCCTTAAAGCTCTGTCGGTGCTAGGGAACACACACCGAGGCCTATCCATGGCTAAGTGGCGATTGGTGTTTAACGCCATCTGCCTCCCGGTACTGTCATACGGGTGTCAACTGTGGATGAATGCCCGCAACAAACTGGGGCTCATTAAGAAAGTTCAGGCCGTCATGAACGACGGCGTAAAGGTAATATCTGGAGCTTTCAGGACGGCGCCCAGGGAAGCTCTGCATGAGCTAACCCGAGTGCTGCCTGCCAGGCTCTACCTGGAAAAACTGATGCATACTTCCGCCCTTAGGTTGTACTGCGTTCCCCCCACTTCCCAACTCAGGCGCCGTCTTGGACCTGATTGGGCGGCGGTGTCTTTGGGTGGCCCACATGTCAGCAATGGCAGGGTGGTGACTGTTCCCCCGCTCTCTGGGCCAAAGAAGAGAGCTCTGCGCCCCACAGCATTGGAGGCACTTGGTGCACGGATACCTGTACAGGGTCCCCGCGCTGATGTCACGGCAGTACCCCCCTGGGAGGTTCCCAACTGGGCGGGTGCGGTGAAGCTTAAGGGGAGATGTACCCCTAACAACCAGAAGGCGGACGTTGCGGCGCTCTACACAGGGTGGTCTGCTTCGGACGTACCGAGGGTCATTATCCAGACGGCGGCCACGATCTCTAAAAAAGATCGGTTCGACGACCTCATGGTTGCCGGTGCGGCTGCTGTCATGACCACCTTTGGTGAAGGCGGGGAACTCCAGAACCGGGTCCAGCAATGGTGCTTGGGGACGGAAGTGACCCAGTTTGACGTCGACCTTTTCGCGCTTGCAAAGGCTGCTGAATGGGTTGAACATTACTTTAGGTCTCGTGCACCCCCCTCCCATATTTACATCCTGGCAGGGAGCTTGTCGGCCCTACAGGACATTACAAATATTCGTACCCTTACGCATCAGCATACGGTACTTTTATTCCATAAAGCGCTGACCTCCCTCATCTCTCAGCATCGGGACGTCAAATTGTGGCTCACTTGGTCCCCACCGGTCAGGTCACGGTCTCAGTCGACCCTAGCCCGTCAGGCTGCCCTTGGCGCCTGCACCATCACCCCCCGCGCCTCGCTTTCTTCCATCCAATCACCATCACACCAGAAAGCTGCGGCCCGGAAGCACGCCTTCCACCTCTGGAAGACCAAAAGGCTCGAAAACCGTAGAGCCGAACCCCATGTCTCGTTCGCCAGGGAATACGCCCTCACACGGCCCCCAGACGGGAAGAACCACCCTCTCTGGTTAGGCGTCAACGAGGCCACCATTGATGTCTCCAGACATGCCACGTCTACCGCACTTCGTCTCGCGGTAGGCCACGCCTTTACGTCGGACTACACCAAAAGGTTCCGACCAGACAAACCACCCGATGAGCTGTACTGCGAGTGCGGGTTCTCAGACCGCTCATGGTTCCATCTCATCTACGACTGCCCCCGGTTTACTGAGGCACGGACCATCGCTGCAGGGCATGCATGTTGGTCTAGTTTTTCCCCTCAGGACCTTATGGGCACCAATGCTGCTCTCTGTGGGAGGTTCTACGACTTCCTACAGTTGTCACGAGCAGCGTTCAAACCTAACGAGGTCTCTGATTCACCGAGCCCTCAACGTCGGCGGACCCCTACAGGAGTGGACCGGTGGAGGACAGCGTGCACCCCCTCTGGGGCGTGCCGGTCTTCGCCTGCGAACACTTCCTGGGGTTTCAATCTGGTCCGACCAGCAAATAGGATTGAGTCGGTCATCAACGACTTTCTCCTCACATCGCGAGACGCTGTGTCTCACCCACCTGACCCGGGCTGACCACCCACATCAACCCAGACCACATGACGGACGTCCCTTTGTTGGGTAAGTTGTGCGGCTCACTTATAACAATTTCTTCCCTTTCATGCCCGTTCTTTCATTTTGGACATGTCATACCACTGTTCTCGTCTTTTACGGACTTTACTTACGCTTCCACTGGGTGGGTGCACACCTTAAACTTATCGCCTCCATGAAAGGCCAACGTCTTAGCTACTACTTCAATACCGACGATGTGTCGTGTGACCGGCTTTGTATTTAACATACTGCTCCGGGATATAAATTGATTCAAAAAAAAATAAAAAAAAATAAAAAAATAGTATGACAAGTTGGACTCCAATATGGCAATTGCAACAACTCGGAGTCCCGAATCCCATGTGTAGTAAGTTCATTGCGTTCTTCCTCCGACTTTGCCTGAGACCATGTGATGGCGCGAGCCCTGTGGTCCTCATCATTTTTGAGACCCCATGTCATATGGTTGAAATTTTTGATTTGGGATAATGGTAAGTCGCAGTATGGGCAGAAGTGAGTAGATGTGGCTGATGTACGACCAGTGGCTTGACAGGATGCGGGGGTATTGCAGACAATGGGCACCAGTGCGCTTCGAGCATATCAGCCACTCTCGTAATTACGTGTCCGAGAGTACCAAACACCATATTTATATGAGTCAAGTAAGTCATTGACGAGGGGTGATAGCAGGTGATTGATCTCTTCCTTTCTTGGTTCGTGGGGTCCAGGTATAATTCCAACTAGAAACATGTTTTCAATCTTGTATCAATCTTCTGGAGGTAAGTTTAAGCATATCATGTACATCACAACAACGGAAGCCGTCTTCCCTGCTTGCTTTAGCTGGAACAGGTTGAACCCGTCCATGCAAAAGCTGAAGATGTAGCAGCCATCAGATCCGTCGCAACAAATAAAGGTCCTGCCATCCGCATCCAACAGTGCATGCAACTCGGGCCCATCCCAGATATCGCGCATAACCCCATCTCTGCTTGGGGTAACATCGCAGTCAAGTAGATCTTCCATCCCGGGACGGCACAGCATCTCTCCAAGCCATTCCTTGAAGTCATGGTATACAAAGCGTCGTACGGGGATGGTGTGTTCTGTGCCTCTAATATTCCGAGACTTGCGAAGCTGGTGGCCACATTCTGCACTTGAAGGAGTCTTTTTATGGGTGCATGCGACAGGATAGGAGTTGTCAGATGTCTGCACGTAACAGGTGAAACATTTGGGACAACACACGTAGGAGCGTGCATTGGGAGTTAATTGCAGTACCTTGATGACATGACGTGAATCAATGCCAATGGAACGCAGTAGGTGATGCGACTGTTCTGTCAGTGGGCCTCCTTGAGACAGGCATAGTTCAGCCACCAGAGACAATCCTTCCAGGAGGAAACGACATGTGCTTTCTGAAATGCCTGAGATAATGAGCATCACAGCCACTATCATGTATATGGCTATGATGATGGGATTCATGTCATGCATCCACGTAAAGTATTGAGCTATAATGTTTGTCAGGTGAGTCTAAAAGCCTTTCAGACAATCACTTACATGTGTCAATTTCTCTAAAGGGACCCAATCGTGGAGCAGGAAAAGTGGAGGAAGCTGACACCACTTGACTCTTCCAAGCCTGCACCTTCAGTCCCTGTAGACGGTGTAGTTCATCCTTGATGCTGGAACACATATTCTGCTTTGCTATATCACATTGCCGGTAATCTCCTGCCTTGATCTTTTCAATTCTGTCCAGTAGCTTGAACATCCTCTCCTCGTACTCAATAAACCCCATGTTAGAAAGCACGTCTACCCTAAGCGGTAGATGAGATGGGGGCTCGAGTGCGGGAGCATCTTCGAATATAAGGTCACTACTTGAGATATCAATACACTGCCATGACTGGAAGTCGAAATGGCAGCTTTCTATCACTTGCATGATGTGATCTTCTTGCAGAAAGCTGTGTTGACTTGTGGGAGTCTCCACAGAGGGATTGCCTTCAATGGGACCTTGTGCGAGGTATTGCTTAGTCGCAGCAGAGTCGAATGCATGTCCATCTGCAGAGGGTCGAACTAGCTCCCCTGGTGGTTTCTCTGGCTGTGCCGATAGGGGTGAATGAGCAAGCGAAGTGTCTGGAGTGCAAGATGGTTGATGAGAGTCTTGAGCTTGGTTCAGCGTCTGCCGTTAATGAAGTGCGACCTGAGCTCGATGAGGATATCCAGGGTGCATGTAAGGGTCTGTGTGAGAATGAAGGCACAGAGGAGGGAGGTGAGTCGGACGACATCATCTGCCGCAGTGGGGGAGGTTCACGCAGACCAGAGAGCCTAAAGCTAGTTTCATCTCGTTGATGCCATCGGAACACCGTATCACTAAGGTATCTGCCCTTGAGAGACTGTCCAGTTACTCAAGAAGTGCGAACTTCATCCGCGCAGCCGTGGCTTCTGCAGAGACACAGCTTGACTTTGGGTGGCATACCAAGGCACTTCGAGTGAAGCTGTCTGAACAAGATCCAATCGAATACCTAAAACCAATGATGGTAAGAAAACATTTTGAAAGATAGTTGATTTGAGTGAATGTGTCAGGGAAATAGCTACTTAGGTCGCACAGCTCTGAAAGTGTCTGAAGAGAAAGCAGCATTCTTGCAGATAATTATCAGATATTCACGTAAGCTGATCATTCCAGGAATCATTTAAGAGGTGAAACAGGGGTAGAATCGTATGTGGGAGAATTTTTTACAACTCAGTACTCAGTATTGGTGTAGATCGACAGATTAGTGATGAGGCTTGAAGCTTGAAAGCTTGAAAAGGCGCATCTTGGTGATCTCGGTACCTTGATGGTACGATTCCAATTCGAACTGTAGTCATTTCAATTTCAGTTAATTGACTCAAACCAGATGCCTGAGACGCTATGTGTATATTCGGTCCCCTTGGCCACATTTCCAGGCCCACAGTAACTAACACTATGATCATACCAGAAGGTAATATTATGGCGAAACCATGACTTGAGAAAACAAGTAAAAGCACGTATGGCTTATTCACTATCATCAGAAAGTACCTCGTCTGTAAACTCTTTCACCGAGTTGGCCATATCTCGAAGTTCACTCAAGCGGAATAAGATCTGTTGGTTTCTGGCCCACAAATCGCAGACCTGGGTGTGTAGTTCTTCATTCTTGATCTTGGTGGAACGAAGGTCGGCTTTTATTTTGGCAAGTTCATTCGATGCATCAGCAGCTTCCGTGATCTCCATCAGTTCAGGTAAGGTTGACTAGAATGGATTAATCTGTCAAGCCCATTACAATAATAAACAATATATCTCACCTCATTGCTTGCTCCAGTCTGCACGTGTAGGTTTGGTCGCTTCTCATGATGAGTAGCAGCCTCAGCTGGATATTCGGTAAGCTTCCTCTTCTAGAGGGATAGGTCAGCGGAGAAATATCATTACATCAAAGTTATTGAGACATACCCTCTCACGGACATGAAAAGGCCAGGAGGACGAGTCACCAATCGCAAGAGTCTGAGTGGAAGGAATGTGCATATTCCCCGAAGTCACGTGGGGTGGGAACTTACTTATTTCATCCATTATAAACTCAACAAATAATAATTAGACTCATTGAAAGATTGGGTCTCAGTATTGCAGGCTCACCGGGTTCTGTGACAGTCTTAAAGGAACTATTTTCCTCTCAATGTGATTCCCGCCTTCATGGTTGTAACAAGTCTGAAGCAATTATTAGATATCTACGCTTCACAGCTTGTGAGAAAAGGAAGTACCTCACTGCGTCTGGGAGCAACAGTTCTCACAGTAGCAACATTGGGGTGAACGTCATCTGTCGCCGCTTGCTGTGGGGTGGTGACAGTAAAGCATGCAGGGAAAGCTGAGAAAATAGGTATGCGCCGATACATGCCACTTATGAAGGGGGGGGGAGTCGTGTGATACACATCACGTTGAATGGGAAGTCCAAATGCCACACTCACATAAGTCCTAAAACATCGCATTAAATACATAGTGTTAAATAAGTATGGGGTACGCCTTACCTGATTGATTCAAACCACTTTGACCAGTGGCAGCACAGGTGAAACGCCCTACTAGGTGGAAAATAGAAGACAGACGGGGGAAAGGGGGTGCTGGGAGAAAGTAAAGACCTAGGTCATTTCTCAAAGCTAAATACACCTGTCTCCTTTGTTTGTGTGGCGATTGTTCAAATGGACCGTTATTGGAAGGGCACGTGTCGCAACACCGTCTAAGAGTGAGTTATCATTATGCTAAGTTTCATAATAGTCAGAGTATTTTATCTGAGAACAATCACTGGACGGGTCAGGAAAAAGGGAGGCATGATGGACACTTAAATATATAGACACTTGCTCATGAGATTGTCACAGCGAAGTGATTGCGTGTATCATAGCGGAAAAAGTCACAGCTACACTCACCTAAATGCTATCTGATAGCGCTACACTGGAACCCGAAGAGCAGAGGGTGTTTTAGCGTCAAGTCACTTAAGTGAGGCCTCCAGAGGCGATCATCATGAAGGAGGGGAAGGAACGGGCGCTTCCCCTGAGGCAACCAGACATGTACAATGTCGAGGAAGCTCGTTCGAGGAGTCGTCCAGATGGTGGGAGAGAACATGTCTGAGGGAAATGAACATCACAAGGATGAGAGAGAATGGGGGAACGGACGCTCCCACCAAAGTAACCAGACACGTGTAGTGTCGAGGAAACTCCTGTGAGGTGCCGTACAGGTATAGCGCTATATGGGAGAGACTACGCCTTGATGGGAACGAGTGTCACAAGCGATGAGAGGGAAAATGGGGGAGCGGATGATCCTACCAAGGCAATCAGACACGAGTAGTGTCAAGGAAGCTCGTGTGAGGTATCGTACAACAGGAAAGACCATGTTTTGAGGAGAACTAGAATGTATCAGAAAAGTGGGAGGAACTTGGAACTCGGACTCGAAAAGGTTATTGGTCATGCTGACTCTGAAAAGTAATTGAGCTAGACTAGTTTTGATAAGACAATGCTGAGCCCGTGTAAATGGCCATGGGGTGAAATGGCTAATACATTTGGGGTGCAGTTTCAGATTGCATTGACAAAGCTAAGCGGATGGCAAAGCCATAGTCTAGTTACTAAGTATATAGATTCTACCCAGACTGAAAGACCGCGTGACGCAGGTGAGGCAAGTTCATACAAGCTCACATGTACCGATCTTCGCAACCCATCCATGATAAGGAAAATGTGTAAAGACGTATGCTATTGAGCTGAGATCAAGGAATGTCCTCAAGGCAAAACCTGCTACAGTTGTACTGGATTAAAGTGGGCGCAATTGGCTCATGGGCACCAGCAGGTAATTTCCTTGCCGAACTCTAGTTGTTTTCTACAAACCCAGGCAGCCTCAGGATGTCTCTTCTTCGCCATGGCCCGCGGGTCGATGCCACAGCTTCATGAACTTGGTGTTATATGCTTCGCAATTTCACACAGTTTCTTGTTCACGAGAGCCTTCTGTGAGACTCATGTATTCGATCCAGATACACCCAGCTCTATGTCATTAGCCGTCCACCACCTCACTGGAACTGGTCCCCCCATCTTCACCGTTTCCCTCTCTAAACTTCGATCAGGAAAACCCACTCTCGTTAATTGAGCTAAATTTAGTCCATTGCTCGAATAAGGAATTCAAGGCACATTTAGCCTTTGAAAAGGCTAGATTTTTAATTAGTGTAAACTGTTTACATTTCATACTCTTGTCGAGATTGTATCAGTTAAGATAGTTGACCTTTATAAATAGTGATATGTTTGCGGAAGTTTTCTCAAGATTAAGACCACCGTAGGTTCGTCATTGAGTGGTGGTGGTGATAGAGCTAAGTGGTGACAGTGATGAGGCCGAGAAAAAAAGGTGAGCTGAGAAACAAAGACAGGAAAAACGAAGTGCCAGCGAGTGGGCTGAAAGTGCGAAGCGCTTCATGATCGAAAATGAGTGTTCTTGTGTCTGAGGCGAGGTTGCGATGGGCGGGTGGAACCCCCCAGCGTGAACTCAGAAGCATCGGACTTGCGAGCATCATCATCAAACCTTTTACAGCGAGTATCTGGGTGCGGCGGGTGGGAGAAAGAAAGGGACGACTGGGAGGAAGCGGCAGAGTCTTGAGCTTTGAAGCGGCGAAGTGCATTCAAGTTTGGGGATGAGGATGGAGTGGCATGCGGTCAGGAAATGTCCACGCAAGATGTGTTGGTAAGCCATCATTGACGTTGAACCGAGAGGTGAGTATGTGCGTTGTTCCCAAGTTATGAGCGGTGTGAGTTGGGTTAAGAGAGAAAGAAGTAGGGAACACGTACCAATACCAATTACTGTGCCATATTCGGACTTTTATCGTCAGTGGAGACAGTGTGTGGACAGAGAATAAGAGCAAGGAAGAGGAAGAAAGCGGAAGTCATGACCGCGTGAAGTCAGAGGATGCTGGCGCTCGGTTTGCTCACTGTGTGCCGACGCGGGCACTTGTATTTCCCACGCATGTCGACTTAGCCACTCACCCACGCACCTCCTCATTTGCCTTCTCATCCATCCTTCTCTTCTTACCATTCGTCTTCCAGGGTCCTAAATAACAATGGTGAGTAATATAGCCATTTGTTTAGATAACTTACCAACGTTCACAGCTCTTGACCATCTTGCACGCTGTCGTTGTAACCTTTTACTGGGTGATGGTGAAGCTCGTCGTCAGTCCTGTAGAGGGATTGGTGAGTAAGTTTTCTCTCCATCTCCAATGGTATCTTACCTTCGCAGTTGCGGATCAATGGCTGGCGGGTGGAGCTGAGGCTCACCGCCAGTCTCACCTTCTCAACCATTGAGCACGGCGAGGTGCTCAACCGCGTGATCCATATGCAGATCCGGTTCCCCTGGGAGGTCCCTGCGTGCATTGTGGTTGCACAAATTACGGAGATGGACGCCTCTGAGCGTGTTTGAATGTGGGAAAGGGGATGTAAATAGAAACAGTGGAGGGGAAATGTTAATATAAAATTTGGTTTGGCTCACCCAGGTGTTCGGAGGAATGGGAGGAGGGTGCAGTAGCTGATGAGCACACCTTTGTGCAGCATCAGTTTGCAAGACATAGGGAATGTATTCTGTGATAATCGGTATTCAGTAGTCAGTGGTAGTCGGCAGTCAACAACCTACAATCCTTTTTGCAGGATTTCTGTGAATGGAGGAAAGAGCAGGGCCGGGCTAATGCATTGTCGTTGAGTGGCGGTGGTGATGCTGAGCTGTACGGTGACGAGACCGAGAAAGAGAGGCGAGCTGCAGGTCGATGACTCAATCTTTGGGTCCAGGTCCTGCGCGGTGCCAGCAGTTCAGAGGATGTGAGACAACTTGCATAATCGTTGAGTGGTGGTGGTGATAGAGCTGAGCAGTGACAGTGATGAGGCTGAGAAAGAGAGGTGAGCTGCAGGAGAACTACTGTGAACTTAGCTGTCCATAGTGACTTGATCTTTGGGCCTAGGTCGGCACTGCACGCGGTGCCAGCGGTTCAGAGAATGTAAGTCGACGTTGAGTGGTGGTGGTGGTGATAGAGTCAGGAAAAAGTAGAGTCAGAAACCTTGAGCTCGACCGTAGGCCCATTACCCCTACTCGACACCCCGTTGGCACTCCCCTTACCTGACTGCTCGTATGGACCGCTCCACCATCTGCATCAGGATTTGGATCAACCATTGGCACAAGGCAAACAATGGCGGCCACTTGAGGGTTGCCCATATGGCAGTTGAGGGACCAGAGCGTGGGGACCCAGCAACAGGCCTCAAAGGGCCTTCCCCGGCTAGGAGGCCTGCATAACAGGGGCGCATCTTTGCCAGGAGCATTCAATCCAGCAATGGTGCTTGGCAGGTATGAGGTACAGCTCGCATAAGGCTTCTTTGTGAACCATGGCGAGAAGACGGGGAGGGGGAGAGCAATGTGGTAGGGGACAGAGAAGGGGGTTGGTGAGTGGGACACCGAAAGTCAAAACAGTTTTGATGCCCAACTAGCGGCATACTCTGAAACTGTACAGTCAG
The DNA here is from genome assembly GCA_015025155.1 of Lactarius quietus. Lineage (NCBI taxonomy): Eukaryota > Fungi > Basidiomycota > Agaricomycetes > Russulales > Russulaceae > Lactarius > Lactarius quietus. Next base: position 29,633 of record WITN01000478.1, read on the forward strand.
AAAGAACCCTAATTTGACAAAAGCATAAGCGATGAAAGTAAGTTCTTTTTTACAGTTTCGGAGTATGCTGGTCAGGCATCTCCGAGCAAGTGGTCACACGGTCATGGTTTACACAAGCTAAATTTGATTTACAGTAGCCAACAAAAAATTTCAGGTAATACAAAAATTCTTTCACTCCCACCATTCGTTCATCTTCATCTTCTGTCTTAGCGTACAGCATGCCACGTAGCAAGACCTCCTGTCTAAGGACCCCCAGGCTATCCGCTCCATACCAGCCTGGACCTAGGATGACTTCAGGTATACCTGTAACCCATCCGCGTCCTGTGCTGAAGAAGCAGACATGGCCCGAGGACATACTGTACCTCAGTGCAGAACTTCGTGACCTTGAAACCGACATTGCGGAGCATCCTTTTCCAGAGTCAACGAAACCATGACAGGCGCCACGAGTCCATGAGCCTCGGCCCCCATCCCTTCCAAATAAGAAGCACCACAATTACTGGAACCAGAGTCAGAAGAAGAAGGCCATCCCCCTGACTGACCCCGATGTGCCATCTCAGACCAACCCCGATGCACCCCTCAACCCCCAGGCCGTCCCCCGACTGACCCTGACGTGCCATCCCAGACCAAACCCGATGCACCCCTCACCCCCCAGGCCATCCCCCCAACTGACCCCAACGTGCCGTCTCAGACCAACCCCGATGCACCCCTCACTCCCCAGACACAGCCTGAGGTCATAGATCTGACTGGGGATGACTGAGCGTGCTGCAATTTTCCTGGGTAAGTCTATAATTGATTGTTGCTTTTGCAGTATCTCAGATCTTATAGAACACCAGGCCCCATTCACTCCATCATTAATTCATATATTTTCAACAGATTATATTACTTTTGCTTTTGATTGACATGTGCGTGGAGAAGTGGATGGACCGATGGATATTTATTCATGTAAAATGATTGACATCAGTGGACTACTGAATCGAGCATGCAAGGGTTCTCTTCCTCCAAGGTGACATTGTCCTCAAAAAGTATGGTGTGGGGGAAGTGGCAAGGCCGAGGAGGGATGGGGTGGGTGGTCAGCCGATGGTCGCAAGCTGGTCTGTGTTAATGAGCGTGGCCAGTGGCGGCCACAGCCAAAGCCATAAGTTCGATCTTGGGCGGCATCGTCATTGGCTTGTGTGAGCCGATGGTACTCATAGACGATGCCACATGGGTGGGTTGACCACGTGGTTCTCATTGTACAAGGCGGACGTGGCTGGGCTGAAGTTGGTGCAGGAAAGAGCGAAGACCCAAGCACGAGTACAGGTTTGGCAGGTATGGGTATGGGGTAGACCTTCAGTGACCTGGGGGTTACCCGTGTAATCCCTATTAATCATACTTCATTTGTGTGCAACGAAAACTTGGCATATAACTAAGTATGACCTTATTGCAGTTGTTATTGAAGCCCAAGCCTACCCACTATCGATAATCTGACCATAATTCCCACGAACATGTGCCAGCGGTTCAGAGAATGTGAGACATCTTGCATAGTCGATGTTGAGTGGTGGTGGTGATAGAGCTGAGCGGTGACAGCGATGAGGCTGAGAAAGAGAGGTGAGCCACAGGTGGAACTACTGTGAACTTAGCTGTCCATCAGGAAAAACCTCCCGCGCTAGCGAGAGATAAAAAAGATAAATTAGCACTGATTTTTGATATTACTTACATTAGCATTCCCTCGTGTGCCACAAACTAACCTAGCAATAGATTTTTGATAATAACACTAAGAGAGTTAGTCCGAGCGAACCTACCAACAATTTTGCTTGATATTACTCAGAGATTGCACACATTATCGAAACAATAACAGCTCTTTATTGATCGATTGGGACGCCAGCGTGGTACAAACAAACACGAGCAAGACAGATACTTTCTAAGGAGAAGATGAGAGTGAAAAAAACGTCAATCACCAAACTTCGCGATGTGGTGATGTTTTTGTGGTTTTGTGGTTTTTTTGAAGGTGCTGAAAGGGGGCGATCCGACACTGTTGACTACAAGTCACGTCAACAACGAAGAGTATACTGTGATTCCAAACTCACAGTGGGTCTTTTGAGTTAGCGACGAATGGTTTGTTGAAACCCATATTTTGTGTTCACTCTTCGAGGGTGTTGAGGTCCAGTTCGGCAATCGGAGCAGCCGCGAATGGAGTACCGGGAGTTGTGCTAGTATAGCACATGGTCAGTGAAAAACATTAGGGGAGTAGATGGCGTACTCACCTTGCTCGAGTATGGATGTCACTCATCATAATATGAAAGGCCCTCCCGGTTTTCCATGATGTGTCTGAGGGTGTTGACATGACCAGCGTACACATCCATGTACGCATTCGCCGAGAACTCATGTGCTTGCTGTTCGCCAGTACGCCACTCGTAGAGAGTGGCGTACAGTTATGATCAAAAGTTAGCACAATATTAATGATATGAGAGTATGAGACTTACCGCGGTTGCTACCAGCGCAACCATTGGGACAGGAACCTCCCGACTCGGCCGCCCATTGTCGCCGAAATGGACGGGGAAAAGATGACCAAAACGAGATGCAAACGATGCTGACCCGCCAGTGAAATATAACTCCCGGATCACTGCAACGATCCATTTGTTCCGATAAGGCTGAGAACGTTTCACCAGTCCACCAGCTCCAAAGTTCTGGGAATATGTCAGTAATGGTACTTTCAGAGGCTTTGCACTCACCGGCGGCACCCTTGGGAATGTGTAAGTATAGCATGATAGTTGTTTGCCGATGACGCGTGCAACCTCTGTGGCCGACCCAATACCGAGGATGGCGGCAAAACATATGGCATTCATGCGGTCTTTGACTTCGCTACGGATCAAGGAAATCCAAGCATGGGGCTGTCATTGAACATTAGTCAGGTCATCTCCAGTATAATGACACTTACCAATGAAACCAATTTAGTGACATATTCATCATCATCTTGGAGTCGGGCTTGAACAGTCGTTGCACCAGGTTTGTCACTCCGCTCAGCAGCAAGACGAAGTGCGTCCTTCGTGAAGGCAATAGCCACGACGGGCTCGGGAAAGGCGTTACGAACCAAAAGAGACACACGGAGACGGTCGATAGCATCTTGAACGATGGCGCGGATGATGGGGCGCTGGTGGGTCAGCATCAGTTTCGCCGAGCCTTCCAGAAAAACCAAGTCCGTGTTGACTTGGGCATCTGGCTCGGCTGAAGTGTTGCCCTTGGTGGGGTTGTCGTCCGGTGCGGCTAGGGAAATGTTCCCACCTGCGTTGAATATTAAGTAGCCACATACTAGTTGATGATCAAAAGATTAAACCTCACCAGGGAGGTTAGCGTCTGTCGTTGCTGAGACAGCAATCGGTACTGTATTCGTGGCAGGCCTAGGGGTGGAGACCACAGAAGCCCGGTCAGTGAGAATGGCAGAACTGTCAACGTTATCAAGATTGTTTCCATGACTCAGTGGAGTCGAAGGGGAAATGTCCGCATCACTAGACATCCAGCTGGGTCGCTGTGAAAGATAAGCTCAGTTTAGAGGTCCTAAAAACAATGTAGACTTACCTCGTTGGCCATAACTTCGGAGAACCTTGAAGGATTTTTGATGGCGAGCTGAAGTTCTTGCTCGTCATCGTTCCAATCACTGTCCGAACTGCCGTTGTGGTCATCGACCCGGGGAGTGTAGAAACCATTGTTGTTGGGGTCGAGTTGGGCGAGGTCGTGGTTGTGATCACCGCGACCAGGATAATACGACGAAGCTGAAAAATTTCATTGTTTGTCAAACAAACAATTAGTAATATGTTTGTCGAACAAATATTTGTAATCTAATCACTTACTGCGTTGGATTCGTTTGCCCTTGCTATTGGACTCTGGCACAGTCACAAGCTCGCTTTTGTCTTCTAACCTGAGAGGCATGGGGCGTCCATGCACAGGGCCTTTCGGTACGTCAGCACCACGCCTACTGAATTTGGATATCCACTTACCATATTTTCGGGCCCTCTTAGATGATGCACTTGCCTCTGTTTCCGAGGCCATGGACGCACTGCCACTGGATCCAAAGGTGCGTTTCTCGAGTACTAGTGCTAATGAACCACCACTCATACTTCTCTAAGGTTTAGACTTACCGGATGGAGGGGTGCTCGTAGGTGCGGGGTTACGGTTGGAGCCAGCACCACCGCCTGGGATAGATGTACCCGTGTTACTTGCCATGTTACGTGGACCTTGGAATGGAGCAAGATTCTCGTTTGCTAGAGAGTGTGCGTGACTGGTTTGCCCTCCGACATGGGTACTGCGGGTTCGAGGGGCCATCAACCGAGCTCAAAAGGTAAGGTAAGAAGTTGCGAAGATCTAAGGCGCAAATATAGGGAGTATGGGCAGGAATTGGAATGGGTATTGAACATCATGGTACGTCGTCTTTATATTCTCGGAAACTCATGGCTCTAACTAAAAGCGTCAAGGATCCCGCTCGCGGTGATACACCATCTTTCCTTCACCCCATCAAGACAACTCCGCTAGTATGAGACGACCCCAAATCCCTTGTGCTGGCTGCAATCGGGACTTCACACCACACGGCCTTTCCCAACATATTCACAGATCTCACCGTTCAAATTGCCGTGCCTTGCAAGGCTCTAGTCTACCCTCGAACCAAAATGCGACATCACAGCCCCACGTCACGTACCCTGCAACACGAAATGGTAACGTATTCAGCCTGAGCATGTTGACTGGCTAATGTGTGGATATTTCAGACGCTACTGATGCTGCCGACACCCATACTGACCCTGCAGAGGCAATGGAGCATGATGACGAGCTGGCCCCTTCTCAAGACACCGCCAGGGCCAATGATGAAGACACCGCTGACTTGACACCTGAAGAAGGTTGCGTAGATCCAGACGACATTATCGATGCGGATATCCTCGAAGCCCTCATGGAAGACATCGACTCTTCTGCCGCCATCAACCCTGAGCAGCGGGATTCCAGACAATCGGATCACGCTCGATCGACGGGATCAGGGTCTGATGACCCTGTGTCTCCACCAAGTCTTCATTTCGAGCCTGGCAATTCGGTGGAGCCTCACCCGTGGTGTCGAAACATTTTCGCGTGGTGAGCCTGGTGCACCCATCCCTGGTGAGCGTGAAGGATCCCACGTATATCACACCAGTCAAGAGGCTCTCCATTCATCGATATGGGCTCCGTTTTTCTCCCAGCGCGACTGGGAGATCGCATGTTGGGCCAAAACGTGTGGGCCAACATCATCAGCCCTTGCTGATTTGCTTGCGATACCCGAGGTAAGGGTTGCAGCAATTTATCGATATGTTATCGCTTAGTACGAGACTAACTCGATTGGAAGGTTGTCGACCGCCTCGGTTTGTCTTATCGCACCCCCAAGGAACTAAATGAAATCATCGATCACAAGTTGGCAGGCCGGCCTCCATTCCAATGCCACGAACTCATTGTGGCAGGCGAAACCCTCCATTTTTATTTCCGTGATATTTTACAATCTGTTAGGTGTCTTTTTGGTGACCCAGAGTTCGCGCGTGATCTGGTTTTCGCACCGGAGCGCCACTACACAGATAACGAGCGATCAAATCGTGTGTACAGTGAGATGCACACCGGTAATTGGTGGTGGGCAGTACAGGTGTGTTATCGTTTATTGGACAAACCCAGGAGCTTATTATGGATGTGTAGACATCCCTGGAAGGGCGACGACCAGGCGCCACGGTAGTCCCGGTCATCATCTCGTCCGACAAAACGCAACTTACTCTATTCCGTGGCAAAATGGCATACCCTGTCTATCTCACCATTGGTAACATACCAAAGGCTATCCGTCGCAAGCCAACCCGTCGAGCTCAAATGCTCGTGGCCTACATTCCGACCTCACGCCTTGAAGAAATGGGCAACAAGGCCGCTCGACGACATGCTCTGGGCAATGTATACCATTGCTGTATGCGGAAGATCCTGGCCCCAATCACAGCGTGCGGCGAAACTGGTGTTGCGATGCTGAGCGGCGACGGGATCTGGCGCCACTGCCATCCAATCTTGGCAGCATTTGTTGGCGACTATCCCGAGCAAGCCCTGGTCACTTGCACGTACCAAGGACGGTGCCCGAAGTGTATTGTGCCTCCAGAAGAACTTGGCAATTATTTCAGGTCACCTCGTCGCGATTATGACGAGGTCTTGGCAACATTTCGCCTGGCAGAAGGCGACGTCCGCGCGTTCCACTCGGCTTGTCGCAAGGCTGACCTCAAGCCAGTCTTCCATCCTTTCTGGGAGGCCCTTCCACTCGTCAACATATTCATCTCGATCACCCGGATATTCTCCACCAGATGCTTCAAGGCGTCATGAAGCACCTGATCGCATGGGTGACCAGTGTCTTTGGCGCCACAATCGTTGACGCACGCTGCAAGTCTATGCCTCCGAATCACCACATTATGACGTTCACCAAGGGCATCACAATTCTTTCCCGAGTCACGGGCCTCGAACACAAGCAGATGTGCAAGATCTTACTGGGACTTATTATCGACCTTTCCCTCCCAACCGGCGAATCCCCGGCGCGTTTAATCAAGTCTGTGCGTGCACTCCTCGACTTCCTATATCTCGCTCAGCTTCCCTCACATACATCCGACACTCTTAATCGGCTTGAGGATGCACTGGCTCGCTTTCACAACAACAAAGATGTATTTGTCGATCTCGGTGTGCGCGACCATTTTCATTTCCCCAAAATCCACAGTCTGTTGCATTACCAATCTTCGATTACCCTATTTGGAACTACTGATAATTACAACACGGAGCAAACCGAGCGTCTTCATATGGACTACACGAAGTATGCATACCGCGCAACCAATAAAAAAGATGAAGAACCTCAAATGACTGTCTGGAATGAGCGCCGCGAGAAGGTCGAACAACACGCATTGTTCGTCGCATGGCGACAACAGGCTCAGCAACCGGCGTGCAACCAAGTCTCGACTCCAGAAGGTGCCCCAGTACCAGTCCCACGCACTACCCAAATGGCGCTAAATCCGACGTTGAAGGCGGTTTCTTTCAATGATATCGCCAACAAGTACGGAGCATGGGATTTCCAGGATGCTCTCGCAGATTTCATTGCTCGGATCAACCACCCTGATGCCTCCACAGCAGCATTAAAAGATCTGGCCGAAAACACCTTGCTACCATTCCAGACCGTCCCCGTCTACCACAAAATCAAATTTGTCTCAACAGGCGATTCCGAAGTTATCGATACCATTCATGCTCGGCCGGGGCAGAGAGACACACACGGGCGCCCAATACCGTCGCGTTTCGATACAGTCATCGTTCGGAGCGGTAGTGGCTCCCAAGAGGGTGCTCACAGGAACAAAGGCAAGTTCCCATTATGTGGCAATCACGATTGTATCTAACTACTGCTCAGGTTTGCGAGTCGCTCAGGTTTGAGTTGTATTCCAACTTCCAAGCAAAATAATACCCCTCGTCTTCCCATCTTCGGACGCTACTGTGCCCACCCATCTCGCGTATGTCGAGTGGTTCTCGCCGATTCCTACGACTCCGGATAGGGACAGTAATCTATACAAAGTATCACGGTTAGCTCGGAACGGACGACGCATCGCCAGTGTCGTACCTGTGGACAGCATCCTATCGAGCGTTCACCTTTTCCCATGCTTTGGGCAGGACACCCCGGTTGGGAAGTCCTTTTCGGTGTTGGAGTTATGCCACAGTTTCTACATCAATCTGTTTAGTTGCCGAGATACCTTTCTTCATTTTTCGTAGCAAATTAGCAATTGATTTTCATTTGCGCTGATCACTAGTCGTTATCGATCTTTAGCGCAACTTAGTAACCCGTTAGCTGTGTTATCTCGATTAGTGATAAAAAACTTTCCACTTATCTCTCGCTAGCGCGGGAGGTTTTTCCTGATGTCTGTAGTGACTTGATCTTTCAGCCTAGGTCGGCACTGCACGTGGTGCCAGAGGTTCAGAGAATGTAAGACAACTTGCATAGTCGACGTTGAGTGATGGTGGTGATAGAGCTGAGTGGTGATGGTGATGAGGCTGAGAAAGAGAGGTGAGCCGCAGGAGAACTACTGTGAACTTAGCTGTCCGTAGTGACTTGATCTTTGGGCCTAGGTTGGCACTGCACGTGGTGCCAGCGGTCCAGAGAATGTAAGTCGACGTTGAGTGATGGTGGTAATCGAGTCAGGAAAAAAAGTAGAGTCAGAAACCTTGAGCTCGACCATAGGCCCATTACCCCTACTCGACACCCCGTCGGCACTCCCCTTACCTGACTGCTCGTATGGACCGCTCCACCGTCTGCATCAGGATTCGGATCAACCATTGGCACAAAGCAAACAATGGTGGCCACTTGAGGGTTGCCCATACACGCAGTCGAGGGACCAGAGCGTGGGGACCCAGCAACAGGCCTCAAAGGGCCTTCCCCGGCTAGGAGGCCCACATAACAGGGGCGCATCTTCGCCAGGAGCATTTGGTCCAGCAATGGTGCTTGGTGGATATGAGGTACAGCTCGCATAAGGCTTCTTTGTGAACCATGGCGAGAAGACAGGGAGGGGGAGGGCAATGTGGTAGGGGACGGAGAAGGGGGTTGGTGAGTGGGACGGGAGGACAGCTTTCAAGGTCACAGCCGTGACACTTCACTGTCAAATGTCACTATCACATGTCGCATGTCGCTTGTCACGTTTACGTTCTCTGACTCCAATTTAAATTTGGCGTCTGAGATCTGAGATCTGAGATCCAAGTACCTCGGTTCTCGGCCATCTGGCGGCCCTCGCTTGCACTAACTTCTTGGCCAACTTGTTCTCTTCTCTCAAACAAGTTTTCTAGGTTTCATTTCTTCCCTGCACACATTCTATCTCTGGAAGCTACGACACAAAGTCTGGGTAGATTTGCCATTGTGCCCCTCGGATCAGCCTCAGATCACCTGCTTTCGAGACTGGAGTCAGCCGCCAAGTCAAGATCATCTCTTTTCTCATCTCTTTTTGTGCATGGATTGTCACTGTCGTCACTTACTTATGGACGAGCAGATCAATGTATCGGTGTTTCTCCACCTGCTTGACAACTGGGCTTCAACGGCTCTACTTCCGAGATATGCCTCATCTACCAACGGGCCCTGGGCTAGCATCTGTGACAAGGGGCTGAGAGAACCACGTTATGTGATATCGAACCTCGAATTTATCTCGTACTGTCTCTACCCATTCTTCGTGAATCTGATCATACTTATGAAGATCACTATCATAACACAACTGTTTTATGTGTCTACAATGCCATACTCACCACGCCAATTGCAAGTGATTATTGAGTGCCACTACACCCCAATGGCTTAATCTAAACTCCTAGCCATGGTACCCATACCATTGCCCATCTACAAAGGCATAGATACACTAAACTGATGGAGCATCTATGTAACGAAATACCCATGCGCGGAAGTTCTGACCCGGGCCCCCACTGATTGATAAGTCACGTGCACTGACGTAGCAATGGGTGGACTCACTGGCGCAAGCACCAGCACACTGAGGCAGCGACGCTCAGATTCACTGACCCCACTGAGCTAAGCACTGATGTACTACGATTCATGACTTAGTGTGGTCATTTATTTGCTATTTAAAGGTAAGTTGGCTGCCATGTACTAATTGTGAGGGAGCGGCTTTGTCAAATGCCACAGAAAACACCAGAAGTCTGCACCATTCTGGAAGGTGACTTCATAGCACATGCAGCTATCCTTGCTCAAACACCACACGAATGTCAAGGTTTCCTACAGTTTTGGTGCATTAGTTTGAATATGTAAAGAGTAGGGTCACATACATACCGCTATATGGAGATAATCCCACTCTCGTCAAATCTCCTTGTAAAATGCAGTGTAATCTGCCTGTTCACCAGCTACAACAACTTCGAGCACAACTAGGTGGATGTCAGCATCATTCGCAGCGTGCATATGGTCATAATACAAACAGGTCCTAGCACTTGGTTCTGCCAGACGAATTACTGCTGGTCTCTCCTGAGTGTATTGGGGGACATTCCAGAAGTACGAGTACGATGTACAAAATATGACGTCGGGGGTAGCAAAATGCACACTGTGCCGCTGAGCTGTGAATAGCGAAGAACTGAGGAGGATGTGTACCAACCGGTCCATTCTCTAAACTTGCCTGCTGGTAATGAGACAGGGGTGGACAACAGCGGTAGAATATGCCCTGAATATAATGCCGTATTTCCTTGCTCCAAAACAATGAAACACCATATCTCTTTCATAGGAGGTCTTTAAATTCTGACGACAAGATTGTGGCAGTGATATTGATTACGTTGACAAATTCGTCTGATAGGATCTTGGGCTACCGATCATGTCAATGCCATGCTAGATTTATATGGCTAGTTCTCGAAAGGTGAACAGTAGTGATCGAGTGCTGTGGAATACAAAGGAAAGAACTTATTTCAATACAGGATAGTATGGGCGCCAGAATATGAAGGTACAATGTAGTGAGGGTAAAACTTGGGGTAAAACATACTTCAGTTAGCAGGCAGAGGGACGAGACAAGAGAGAAAGGTACGAGATAGGCCATGAGACAGCAAGAACAATAAGCTTGACACTGTCTATGAGGTCGCGTCGTATTAGGGGGTCGGGCATCGAGGATGAACGTAATCACGCTAATCACCTAAGATATCAGAAAGAAAATGATCAAAAAATTCTAGATCCACACCTTTGCCCTAGATCGCAAGGGGAAATCCAGGGAGACTGGACAGTGTAGTGAGGTGACAGACGAGAATAAGAGGAGTAATGGTTAAAAAGACTCAGACATCAAGCAAATAGATGAGGCCAGACAAAAAAGGGTAATACAATGCTATGTTGACCCGAGTAGTATATACGATGGCTTGAGATCAAAAGGAGTACCCCCATTCTGATGATATCCCATCCATCTCCAGCTTAATAAAAGAGCGGCCGTGCCAAAAATCGACCATGGCCATATCGACCAATTACCAGAAGGCCTCTCAGCTGTATCATCCATCTAAGCTGATGGGTGCTGTCTGCTGTATAGCGAATATTGAACTTACTGTTACTGGAATACGGAAGCGAACCGGTATCCCACAAAACGATCCAACTAAGTTTACCTTCATCCGTCCCAGTGGCAATGATGAACTTGTCCGCCACATCAGAAAAATAGGTCTGAGAAGGATCAGCCATGAAGAACCATAGAGCATGATTCACCTTACCGTAAGAGTGCTGATACGGCATGATCCTGAATTAAAGAAAAGGCCGTTAGAAAAAAGTTGACAAGATTCGTTTAATTGCTCACCGCCGTGGTCCAGAACTTGTAGTTTGTCACCATGCTCCATATCCCATAAAAAGGCTTTCCCTTGTCCTCCAGTTACTATGGCAAAGCCATCATGAGCAAAAGCAACCAGTTGCGATACCAAGTCAGATTGTGTATCGCCTGGTATCACTTGTATGATGCGAGGGATGCAATGTTCTGTACTTCAAACGCGTGAGAGGAGCTAGAGACAACTGCCAGAGAGCCATCTGGTGCTAGGGCCAGAGATGAACTACAGGGAGTGTGTTAGTTTTGGGTATCCACCTGAAATTTTTTCGACACACCAGTCAGGATTAGGGAGTCGCCGCACAACAGCCAATGACACCAGATCCCAGCATCTACCAGGGTCACATATTTGAGAACATTCAAATAAGAAACCTTACAATATGCCGTGGCATAAGTAGGATGACACAACAAACTTGTGCTTCTCTTCAGAATCGCACCGGCAAAGCCAATTCACTGAGGTGACTTGAACAGCGCCTCCTGACTGAGAATACTTGTCTGGGGGTCGTGGTATTGGTTTGAACATCCCCCATAACTCTGACCACTAAGGGGTTAGCTTATTGTTCTGGTAGCAATAAAGTGTACGACCTTCGTGAGTGGTTGACACAAAGTCCCTTTTCCAAACAACAACTTCATCAACAGCTCCAGAAATCAACCGAGTTTCATTTGGACTAGGAGATATGCGGTGGATAGGTCTAGAGTGAGCGTGAAAGTATGTGCTCCTGATGAATGCCTATAAAGTCTCATTGGAGGTCAAATGACGATAACAGGCAGGTGCGCACACCTTTTCCAGCAGAACAGATACCAATATCCCATTCTCACAACCAAATATGAATCCTCTGGGTCCAGATGACCATGTAAGTGAAAGGATGGGAGTACGTGCGCTGAAACAGTGCAATGTGGTACCTGAGTTCACGTCCCAGATGGAAACTAATCCATCAAGACTACCAACAGCAAGAATGGCGCCATGGGGATCAAGGGCCATAGATGTTACCGTAGATTCATGGAAGGTGCGTTCATACCGTTTCTTATATCGAAGGGTGGAGGGCATTGTTGAACAAAGGGTGGTGCAACTAGAGCTTGTGGTAAGGACCTGAGTCCATTCGGCTGAATGATTACTAATAATAGATTGATGATCTGGGCTACCCACTTGTATTAACAAACCAATGCAGTTGAGTCGTAGGCTCATTATCAGATGCCCACTATTGCTGTCCATCAATCACGGTTTTGTGCCCTGGCCTGCATAGCAAAGGCTATGGTACGCGCATCTCTGCAGTTCATCCACATCTCCTAAGCTTCCTCGCTTTGTGCAGGCCAGAACTTGTCGTATGCCCCAGCCTCAGCAAGTGTGCGTCCCACCCTTCAGCTCGAAGAACGGTGGTCGCATTGAAATGTCACGCGGTGGTTCTCAGAACAATAGTGTAACATTTCTACCAAACATTGTTCCAACTTGGAACTCTTGAAAGCCTTGAACCAAGAACAGACCGACAGCAGTTGAATAACTATGGCCAAACATGAATGACGAACCAAAGGACAAGGGCTTTGCCTTATACTTGAAGGATACAACAGGGATATTCAAGAGATGAGAGGACAGACCACACAAGGATCAACAAGATGAGAGAGGCAGGCACTAATAGCCAACACTTCTATTGTTCGAGGTAGATCTCAAGACAATGAAGATAAGGTCTCGTCTATCAAGACAGAGCACCTTATATACACTACAGGGCTGACTCCCAATCTGAGTCCCAAAGAATAACAGGTATCATACCATATCATATCGTCCAATCAGCCATCAGGGATAATGACCCAGGCAACATACAGTACATGAGGCAGAAGGCCCCATCATGAGTCAGAGATAACAAAGTATGTGACTCACTATCGTCCAGTAAGAATATGGCGCAAGACCAGCACATGATAAGTACAGCCATCAGGCAACATCAGAATGTTCCAATCAGAAAGAACCCAAAACAGGACAAAGCCTAACCAAGTTGGGAATGCCGCATCCAACTATACCCTCTCAGGAATTATATCTCGACCTGAGGAAACTGTTCCCCCGTGACTTATCCTTTAGACCCGCTTCCTTGACCTGGGGGATCTGGGGGTTGCTGATCACATGACTAATCATGTGACTCAGACTTACACATTCCTAAACGGATTACATCACCAGTGTTGTTGTCCACAATGAAATGATCATCTGTACTCAACAGTCGTGCGACCTCCAATGTCTCAGCTTCGTCTAATCTCAGAGACTCTTCATCGTCATCCTTATCGAATCGTACCACAGGGAAGTCTTCAGCCTTTTCAGGCAACCCAAAACGCACTTTCATTGGCTTGGTGACACCACTGGCCATGACACATGATCCACACGTGACAAATAGCCACATGCATGAACGCCGCATCAAAGAGCTATCTCTCTGTGGATGTGGTAAGGGTGAATGTCAGTGACTATCAGGATTGAAATACAGGAGGATATGATGGCCAGGCTCAGCTCGCGCACGTCGGGAGAGCTTGAGTGCGTGGTTGTGTCGTTCAGACTGGAGCATGGTGGAGGGTTATAGTTACATTGGTTGTGATGACAAGTGTGTCTTCTGCGCCAACGAACAGCTTTGTGTCGTGGGACCAAATCTCGCCGACAGCTTGCATAAGCGGTGCTTCACTTTGGTTACCTCCTTGATGAAGAAAAAAAGTTCAGTGTCAGCACGACCCATTGACAAAAGGGGAAGAAGGCTGTCCAAGTTCAGGATCTATTCACCCTTATTCTGTGACATATGGCACTGCATTGGCAGTTAGAATTTTTTTTTGATACAGGGTTAGAAAACAGTTATGATGGCGCCGACTTCCATAGCTGCAGTGTTCAGTGCACCACAAATAGTTATGGTAGAGCTAGGTAGAGCAACGTGTTCACAATAAACACCGGAGGGAGAGAAATGATGGTGAGGCCCCAATGTTGCAGGAGGGGACAACCTGACGGGTGCCAGCGTAATTAATGAGAAGACTCAGAGGGAAGGGCAACGGATTCCTACCAAAACAACCAGACAGTGCGTCATGGTTGCTTGACTCGGAAGGGGTGATGTGCGGGGTACCAGCGCAATTCATGAAGGCTCGGAAGGGAGGGAGCGACAGAAATTCCATCAGAACAACCAGATGGTGTATCATGATTGCTTGAATGGGTGATGTGCAGGAAGGGGGGTGAGGTTGTCGGTGATGGTTAGAGGTACCATAGTAAGCGGTATCATGAGGTAAGTGGGGCGATGTGACATGAAAAAGCAAAAAATAGTACAAGGCTCTGGCCTGGCTTCAGCGTACTCAAAATAAATAAATTGTCAACGCAACAACATAATTTGAGGGATAATGACAACAAAAACTAAATCAAAATACAGTAGTACCATGACTGTTCCACTAAGCTGACCTAAATATTTTCTTCGTGATCCCCTGTCTTCCAGAAGCCATTACCAGTCAAGACCCACTGTGTAGCATTATCACCTAACGCTGGTTCGACTTGAACCGATCTGTGACGTGATGCTCAAGCGTATGGATGAATCTTGACAGACATGGGCAACTTAGCTAAGTTGCACAGCCACTAGGTCACTTGGTTGACACTAGGGTACCCCGAAGGACAAGCTTCAATCGACTGATTGGAAAAGAGTAAAGAGAAGACAAATGGTGACGATTCAAGAAGACCAAGCTGAAGAGCCTTGGTCTTGACACTACAGTATATATACAGTTACTCACTGGCTTTAAAGCGCAGCTTTGAATCCAAACCCTAGTACAACTATACTAGTAATGAGTCATTGACCGTTCTAATAATACCTGAAACACCGGTAAACCCAAGTACCGGCAACGCGTCAGTGTCCATGACTAATTGAGGCTTACTATCGTAGTCATAACCGTATAGTAAGTGTTCCGAACTCCGAAACTTCGTAACAACGATGATAAGTAGTCCGAGCAATGTCAAATCGTGACATTACCCCTTTTTCAGGCAGAACGCCCACGTTCGAAAACCCAAGGAATGATGGTCGCACCTTGACTAATGGAAACTTCCTGGTCCATGATACGCTGTAGTCCATTCGCCTCCTCCAATCGACGCGTACACTTCCTGATCTCATTTCCAACCACGTACTGTTCGTTTTCTAAAGTGGTAATCCGCTGCGCGAGTTCGGAGTACTGACTGGTGATAGCCCAGTATCGGAGGACCTCCACCCATAGCGACCGATCAGGAATCTGCCCCATGGCCAAGTCGACCCCTTGGCGATCACCATAATCCTGTCGCAAGTATCGCAATTGATCATGCGTATAATGGTGGTTGTTATCCACGGCATCGAGATCAGGTGCTGCATGGACTTCACCTTGTTGAATCTCCCCCCCTTTCTTCATGCACCCATATACAATAGGGTTGTTGCCAGGCATCACGTGGACGTATTTGGCGCCAGTGATATGACCATTCTCGGTCATACGGAAGTTAATGAATCTGGGGGGAATGTTTAGCTCAAAACTGTCAGGGGTGTCAGCCTTGTCCTGGGCACGCTGCTGGTCAGCTGAGACTCCGCCTCCTCGGTAGTCAGGGAAGCAAGGGCTTTCTTTTGCCGCTCCCACACCAGCTCTTCTTCCTCGCCTCCCCCTCGGCACAAGTGGTATCCCTTCATCCTGGGATTCCGATACTTGGCGGGGATCTTGATTTTCTTTGTCCCAGTCAGGTTCTCGAGCTCGGAGCGTGGCACGGATGTGAATACCCCAGGACGTCGCAGGGTCCATGATGACGTTGGTAGGGGGGTCGACGTTGATATATCGAGGCGTTGGCGGCGGAGGGATTTTGACGGGGTTGTTGTTACATGTACAGTTGTAGATGAGTTGTCCACAATCATAGTGGATGTGGGAGTCGTCAGTGTCAGGATGGCCTGGACATGACAGGGCGGTTTGCTTACAACTTCCACAAACTCGCTCCACGTCACTGAGGTCGGAGACGCTTGGAACCTTGATAAGTGTTTGTGGAACAAGGATACTCTCGACGCGAGTAGTTGTTCCCTCTTCCACCTCCGATGGGTCTTCTTCCAGTCCTCCAGAGTCGTGTCCGCATACATCAGGGGTTTCGGGGATGAAATCCCCAGGTCCAATGCATCGGAAGGCGGCGGCGACTTCGGCATAAGTGGGTGTGGTGACGGTAGGAAGATGATAAGATGTTTGCGAGGTAGTGGAGGCAGCAGTAGGGGAAGTGGTCATTGTTCTACGAAGGAAGAACTGATGCGCTTCATCTAAGGAAGAGCTTGCTTTTATGCGTGAGGGAGATGAATTCAAAGACCGTTTGAACTCAGCTAGGGCGTCAGGGGCATGTACGTCAGTGGCGTTGACCCACTGCGACTCTGAGTCTGGGTACCCCTTCCATTTGATAAGGAATTGTTTGCGCCTTGTCCTGCCGAATTGCCGTTGGTCTAGAATCTTCTCAATTTCGTATTCTTCTTCCCCATCGATTAATTCAGGGGGAGGTCTTGGGAAATTTGGTCCATGAAAGGAAGTCTCGCGATAGGGGGTGAGAAGATCGATGTGAAAGACGTCATGAATACTCCATTTGGTAGGCAATTCCAATCAATAATTGACTGGGGACATCACCTGGATGATCTGGAAGGGTCCATGTCTCTTGGGCGCAAGCTTGGCGCTCGGCTGGTGAGTCCTCAGGTGACGTCCTTCTAACCATACGCGATCCCCTATCTGGAATTTGGGCGTATCTTTATGTGATACCCATGACTTCTGGGCCTTGATAATCTGTTTCTGAGCGTGTTCTCATGCTTGTTTGAATTGATCGAGGCGCAACGCCACTTGCGGCAAAGGACTGGGCGTGGAATTCCAATCAGCACGAGGATTATGCCCCATCAATAAGAAGAATGGGGACTGCCCTGTGGCCTCATTGGGCCAATTGTTATGCGTGAATTCTGCTATTGGAAGATAAAGATTCCAATTATCTTGTCGTTCATTTACCCAAAAGCGGAGATATTGTTCGAGCCATTGATTTGTCCGCTCTGATTGTCCATCTGTATGAGGGTGATATGCGGTGGAGATGTTTTGACTAATCCCCAGTTGTTTGCATAATTCCCTTGTGAATTTAGACGCAAACCTAGGATCTCTATCGCTGATAATTTTGTTTGGTAGACCGTATCGCATGAACACGTGTTTGATGTATAAAGCTGCTGTTTCTTCCGCATCGATTTCCTCATTACAAGGAATGAACACCGATGCCTTGGTACAGTCGTGATCTGTGACTGTAAGAATTGAATCGTAGCCCTGTGTGATTGGCAATTTAGTAATAAAGTCGAGAGCGATAGTTTCGAATGGCATAGCTTCCGGTTTAGGAAATATAGGTCGTAATGTGGCCCGAATAGGGCGATTGTTGACTTTATGTCTTTGGCATTCTGCGCAACCTCGTACGTAAGCCAATACGTCTGGTCGTATCGTTGGCCACCAATAGTATCGTTCTACTATTTTGCCCGTTTTGTTAATTCCTGGGTGGCCGTGTACTGGGGTATCGTGATGAGCGGCGATTATTGATTTCCGCTTGTGTCGCGATTCCACTAATCGCTGGTTCGACTTGAACCCGAAGGCTTTCCTTATATCACTTCTAAGCCAAGTGCACGGCTTGCAACTTAGGAATAACTCAAAAAGGGCGAATAACCACAGATGGTCCCCTTATATGACGTCACTTGAAGATAACTCTTGACACAAGTGAATAATGATAGAAGAATAGTCACAATGACCAATGACTCTGCTATAAGAATGTTTGGCTATGCCTGAGAGGAATACAGGTGGAAGTCCAAAACAACTAAGCTATCGACTACTGGCGAAACCTGCCAACTACTTATAGTACTCCAAGACAGTATTCTAACTGAGCTCGAACTATAGTAAACATGACTCACGACCTAATCTGCCAATGAGAATTGTCCATCAAGCCACAGGGGCTTATCATGAAACATACAGTACATGAGGCATACGGCCCCACCTGAGTCAGAGAT
The DNA here is from genome assembly GCA_015025155.1 of Lactarius quietus. Taxonomy (NCBI): domain Eukaryota; kingdom Fungi; phylum Basidiomycota; class Agaricomycetes; order Russulales; family Russulaceae; genus Lactarius; species Lactarius quietus. Next base: position 47,925 of record WITN01000478.1, read on the forward strand.
AAAGACAACCATATGACTCACAAATGACATCCGAACACAAGATAACAAATGTCTCGGCGCAATACCAGCGCATCAGAATACCTTCCATCAGAATTGACCCATACTGGGAATTGTCCAGACCTTCGGCTATCAGGAATCCCGCATCCGACCTCATGCCTACCATGGTCTTCCATAACCTTCCATCCAACGAGTCCCATGACTTATAGATTAGGTCAGATACATACCGTGACCCGGGACTATCACGTGATATAATCACGTGACCTTCATACGTCCTGTAGTAGAGGTGCCAGCACTGGAGGGTTCTGCGTGAACTAGCATTCCACTCACAAGTTGGGCAATCCTCAACGCTTCTCCTTCTCCAATGTAGTCTTCTTCATCTGTTCCTTGACTCCACACTAGAGCGCGTACCTGCTCTTCTTCGTCGTACTCTGGATCCTTGCCTACCCATTTGTGTGCTTCTGGGTAATCTTGGCAGTCTTTCCAATGTTCATGCATGCAACGGCGCGTCTTGACATTGTCCAAAGGCGAAGCGATGTCAGATCGTGACAGCTTGTCACTTCCCTTGGTGATTACTCTCCTTCCTTCCTTATACCATACCCTGTTGATCCTTTTCAATTTGTGTGGATCTACCCAAGGTTTGATAACGTCTTCGTTTTGTTCGTCTTTGTGGCTGGTTGACCCCATTTCCTCTACTGTGATTGTTGCGAACGACTGGATAGGCATTCCTGTACGGTGTGTGTTGCTGGCTCGTATGAATATTTTATCAGGTAACACCGTGACATTTTCATTGTCTTGTTCCCCGTGATCGTAGTCGGGTCGTCTTGACAATGCATCTGCTCATCCGTTTGCAGTCCCCTTTATATGGTGAATTTCGAGATCGTATTCCGACAATTCCAGTACTTCCCTTGCGACCCGTCGACTGATCTTCTGTGGTTCTCTCCAATACCGCAAGTTCATGTGATCCGAGAATACTTTGATTTTATGGGGTGATCCCGCTAGTAAAGGCCTCCAGTGCCGTAGAGCCTTGACTATTGCCAATAGTTCAAGGTCGTAGATATCATAATTTCGTTCATCTGTGTTAAGAGTTGCGGAGTAATAGCCTATAGGATGTCTTTTGCCATCAGTTTTCTTTTGGAGTAACACCGCTCCCACAGCGAAACCTGATGCATCTACTTCCAACTCGAATTGATCCTTCAGTACCGGGTGTGCCAATACAGGTTCACTTGTAACCCGTCTTTTCAATATTTCGAATGCTTGTTGTTCCATTGAGCCCCATTGCCATTCCGTTGTTTTCTTCGTGAGATTGTTCAGTGGTTTGGCAATTGACGCAAATCCTCTTATGAATAGACGGTAAAAATTGCAAAAACCCAAAAAAGATCGTACGTCCTTCACTTTAGTTGGCGTTGGCCAATTTTTAATGCCCGTGATCTTTACAGGGTCCATACGTGTTACCCCTTTTTCAAGGATTACTGTTACGTGCGAGCAGCACGTGAGCCTGACTTAGGTGACGTAAGGTGAACACGGTGACTTAGCGACTCCTCGGACTCAAGCACGAAGGCTGAGTTGCGTCTCAACGCTCGAAGGCGGAGTTACTCCTACGACGTCCACTTCGATGGGACAAGAGAGAGAGAGAGAGAGAGAGAGAGAGAGAGATAGAGCGAACACTTGAGATTCCAAGATGAGAAGTTGTACAAGAAATCCAAGCTATCGACTACAACAGTCGATAGCTTCCTTATATAGTACTACGCTGCAGTCCACCTTCGTCAGCGAGACTGCCACTACTACTAAGACCACTTCTTGGCTGTGTAATCGTCCACGTATGATCAGTAATCGTATCACAAACCCATCAGTCATCATATAGTACACAATCAGTCATCATCCCGTCATATCATCAGTCATCGTACAGTGAGTCACCAATCGTCGTACCGTAATAGTCCGTTATGCCATGTCCCCTGAGTTATTGGCTTAGGTCAGATACTTACTATGACCCGGGACGTTACAATTACCCCCAGGTAATCAAGAGATGTCAAATGAAAGGTGCACTTCTCCAGTTTGAAAAATAGGTCGTACTTCGCAGCCACTGTTAGCACATCCCGAACTGCGTTGACATGATCAGTAATATTTGTTCGGGTAGTGATACCGATATCGTCCATATAAACCCGAATAGTGGTCCCTCTGGCGTCGTGTTTCGCAATCGTGTCCCGATAGATGTGATTCATCATGGTTTGGAATGTGGCGGGGGAATTTGTTAATCCGAAGAACATCACGGTGGGTTCGAAGAGTCCATATGGCGTTTTAAACGCCACTTTATGTTCATCGCCTGCCTTGATGCAGATATTGTTGTATCCCCACCGTACGTCGAGCTTAGTGTATATGTGTGCACCGCTAAGGTCTTTGATGAGGGTTTGAATCAATGGCAGTGGGTAATTGTTGCGGATTGTGAATTCGTTGATCCGCCGATAATCCTGTACTGGGCGTAGTTTTCCGTTCTTCTTTTTGACGAAAAAGAACGGAGAGGTGTACTGCGATTTAGAGGGTCTGATGTACCCTTTGTTGAGTTGTTCCGTGATAAAATCACGTAACGGTTTGTCCTCCAATTGTGAGAGTTCGTATATAGAACAATTGATATGGTCTGGGGTATTGGTTTTGAATTCGATAGCATGATCCCATTCCCGTGAAGGGGGAAATCGGTGGGATTCTTCTTCGCTAAAAACCTTTTTGAAATCGTCATACTCTTCCAGTATTTGGGTCTTTTCCTTGGGTCCTGTGGCTATGGCGAGATCAGTGGCGGCTCCTTTGATAGAGCTATGCTCCCCTAATTTTGCGACAATATTGTCTTTCGCGATATCCGAAAGTAGGCAAGCTACTACGTTGACATTGACCTTGGGATGGCATGATTTGATCACGATTGGTAATACATTTTCGTCAATCGTGCCATGCTTCCACCTGAACTTTGGTTCGAAAGTGCTGAGCCATGGATATCCAAGGAGGAGATCCTCTTTTCCGATGTCCGCTAGGAGGAATCTCATTTTCCTGATAATTCCTTTTGTCAATATTTGTAAATCGACAAAGTGGGTGACTGATCCCTTTTTGTTTAGAGTGTCATCGATATTGAATAACTGTTTTGGGTTTGGCAATAAAGCCGCGCCCAATCCCATCCATTTCACAAATCGTGGATTTATGAAATTGTCCGTTGCTCCGGAGTCTACTAATGTTTTTATGTCGGCCTTGTTGCTGCTGGTTCGGATTGATACTGGAATTTGCATAGAACGGAAGCGAGTTATGTATACAGCATTACAACGTAGAGCCCTCACCCAGGCCGTCGGGTTCAGGCGTCCCCAAAATCCTTATTTCCCATCAACTCCTGCATTGCCATGGCTTTAAATTCTTCGGTCTCGTTGGCCGCAGTTCGTAGCCAATCATTCTTCCTTTCTTCTGTGGTGCGATTATCTGCTACCATTTGAGCGATGTGGAGATCTTCTCCTGTCTCAGAGCGATCATCCACCACTTCCATGCCCCTAGAATTGCTAAAGGGTCTAGGTGGATTTCGTGGTTGACGTGGCTGGGAGCAATTGCGACTGAGGTGTCCTTTCTTTTGACAATTATAGCAAATTACTTCCCTGAGATCGGGAGGTTGCCTCCTTCGCAAGAATCCTTCGCGAGGCTTGAAAGGTGGTTGCGAGTTATTGAGATATGGTCTTGGCTGTGCCAATACGTCCTCTGCGTGTGCTAACTGTCCTCGAGCTCTAGCTTGATCGGCTGACGTATCCATCGCATCTGGATGGCGTCTGAACTGTCTCCAATTTGTTTGAGTTGGTGGTGATGGTCGAGGTTGTATCTTGTACTGATCAATTTTGTTCTTCAAATGGAGATATTGACCTTGGCGTTTAATGGCTGCCCTTTTCCAATCCTCATAATCTGTGGGATCGTCGTGAAGGTAAATAGTTTCTTGTAGTTTGTTTGGCAGTCCATTTGTGAATAGATCAAGGACCATTGGTTGATCTATATTGTAGCCAGCATATCTGACCAGTTGTTCGAATTTCGCCACATACGTGTCAATATCCCCTTTTTCCATTCTGATGCCCCTTCTCAATTCTGTTTGTGCTTTCTCTTCTTTAAGAGTATCTGCGTATTGCCTCATGAATGATGAATGGGTGTTGTACCACAACCAATTGTCAAGAGGGTCTCGTCCGTTGACATCGACCTGGACTCGTAGCCAAGCCACCATTGATCCTACCCATTCGGTTACGGCAGTTCCCTGGTTGTAGGTGAGAAATAACATAGCTTTTTGATATGGGTTGCGCATAATGGAGTGGGTTGAATTGATTCCTTCATATAAACTCCATTGCATAAGGAATTCCTCTGCTTTTTCACGGTCACCTGCAAAGACCGCGGGTGGATTGCCACAAAATTTGTCATGTGCCGCTGGTAAGGGTGCTTGCGCTGCTGGTATTTGTGCTGGTGGGTTTCCGAAAGGTGGTCCTGCTCCACCTCCTCCTCTGCCATTACCTCATCCTCCGCCATTACCTCCTCCTCCGCCATTACCTCCTCCTCCGCCATTACCTCCTCCTCCGCCATTACCTCCTCCTCCGCCACCTCCACCTGCTGGAGGATTTGGGGAAGGTGCTTGATTCTGAGGATCGGTAAGGGCCCGAAATGCCGTGACAGTCGGTGCTATTGGTGAAGTAGTGAGCGAGTAAATTGGTTGTGTGGATGAACTTTCCGTAGCCGCCTGAGCTTGAATATGAGAGGTGAGGGTTGCCATTGCTCCTAGGCGTAATGTTTCTGTAGCGATTGCTAAATTGACTCCTTGTTGTGATGGAGAAGACGATCTTGCTCCAAGAGATGCGTTACTCTTAGTACTTGGAGATCGGGGTGGTGTAGTAGATGCTGGTTTGGTGGTGATTGTATTTTCCAATTCTTGTAGTTCCTCTTGTGTGAGCTCGTTGATATAGATATCACAGCCTAGATCTTCTAAGGCTGTTCGGAAACCTTCCCACTCTCCGTTTCCGTTCTGTGGTTGAAACCAGCGAACTTCTACCCAAATGTATTGATCGTAGACAAACTCAACTGCAACGGATCGGTTGTCCTCCCGACTCCTAGCGTGATATCCGGTAGTGCCTGTAGTGCTACTATACCGGTATTCTGTATTCTTGTGAAATCTTTGTGGTATGTCGTCAGCGCCTCTGTGTTGAAACCAAAAGTTATCACAGCTGTGACAACGTTCTCTTGTAGTTTCTGATGACACCACTTTGAAGCTTGGTCTTAATGTAGCATTATCACCTAACGCTGGTTCGACTTGAACCGATCTGTGACGTGATGCTCGAGCCTATGGATGAATCTTGACAGACACGGGCAACTTAGCTAAGTTGCACAGCCACTAGGTCACTTGGTTGACACTAGGGTACCCTGAAGGACAAGCTTCAATCGACTGATTGGAAAAGAGTAAAGAGAAGACAAATGGTGACGATTCAAGAAGACCAAGCTGAAGAGCCTTGGTCTTGACACTACAGTATATATACAGTTACTCACTGGCTTTAAAGTGCAGCTTTGAATCCAAACCCTAGTACAACTATACTAGTAATGAGTCATTGTCCGTTCTAATAATACCTGAAACACCGGTAAACCCAAGTACCGGCGACGCGTCAGTGTCCATGACTAATTGAGGCTTACTATCGTAGTCATAACCGTATAGTAAGTGTTCCGAACTCCGAAACTTCGTAACAACGATGATAAGTAGTCCGAGCAATGTCAAATCGTGACACACTGCATGTAACGTTTCCACTGAACATTGGTTCGACTTGAACCTGAAGTGTTTCCTTGTATCACCTTCTAAGCCAAGCACACGGCTTGCAACCTAGGAACAACTTGAAAAGGGGGAATAACCACAGATGGTCCCCTTATACGGTGTCACTTGAAGATAACTCTTGAAACAAGTGAACAATGAGAGAAGAATAGTCACAATGACCAATGACTCTGCTATAAGAATGCTTTGATATGCCTGAGAGGAATACAGGTGGAAGTCAAAGACAACTAAGCTAACGACTACTGGCAAAACCTGCCAACTACTTATAGTACTCCAAGACAGTATTCTAACTGAGCTTGAACTATAGTAAAACACGACTCACAACCTAATCTGCCAATGAGAATTGTCCATCAAGCCACAGCGGCTTATCATGAAACATACAGTACATGAGGCATATGGCCCCACATGAGTCAGAGATAAAGAACACCATATGACTCACAAATGACATCAGAACACAAGATAACAAGACAACAAATGTCTCGGCGCAATACCAGCGCATCAGAATACCTTCCATCAGAATCAACCCATACTGGGAATTGTCCAGACCTTCAGCTATCGGAAATTCCGCATCCGACCTCGTGCCTACCATGGTCACCTTATACAAAGCTCCAGATCCTCCCATCCAACAAGTCCCATGACTTATAGATTAGGTCAGATACATGCCATGACCTGGGACTGTCACGTGACATAATCACATGATCTTCATACATCCTGCTGTAGAGGTGCCAGCACTGGAGGGTTCTGCATGAACTAGCATTCCACTCACAAGCTGGGCGATCCTCAACGCTTCTCCTTCTCCAAGGTAGTCTTCTTCATCTGTTCCTTGAGCCCACACAAGAGCGCGTACCTGCTCTTCTTTGTCATACTCTGGGTCTTTGCCTACCCATTGGTGTGCTTCTGGGTAATCTTGGCACGTCTTCCAATGTTCATGCATACAATGACGTGTCTTGACGTTGTCCAAAGGCAAGACGATGTCAGTACGTGACACTGCAGAATTTCACTCTCATTTGCTTCTGCAGAACTTCGAACCCTGTCCTCCTGTAGCTGACCTTGATCCCAATGAATTTAGAGGCATGCCTATAAGAGAAGCCACATAAGCCATGTGACAAGAGTTGGCAAAGAGAAACAAGGGAAAATACCGTCATTCTTCAATAGAGAATTCAATATTAATTTCTGGTTGCACTCTAAGCATCTCAAGTTGATGAGGAGTCAGCCTCCTCAACCATCTGGAATCATAGAAATTGCGGGGAAGGCCTTTAATGGGATTCCCCAATTGCTCCTTGGTGGAGGGGAAACACTGCCTAAACTGGTTACCTGGTCCCCATGTATTGTCTTCATGGATCTTGGTTCCAGCGTAGAGAAGGTCCATTGTCCTGAGCCATTTCGTTGCTTCTGGTGATCGCCACTGAAGCTTGGTGATCTTGTACCGCCGACCTTGGAGTGCGCCACCATTGCCCCCATGACCACTTTCATCTTCACTCATCCCTGCTCTGGAGAGCTGGTCAAGCACTGGTATGAAACGATGTGTCATCTCATGGGACTGGATAGCAGTGAGTCGACTCTCGAAAAGCTAGGAAATGTGAGTTCAATATCAACTAGAAATATGACAATGCTTACTGTATCGACATGCCTCCTGCGCCTTTGGCGTTTTGCAGTGTCGGATGCCCGGTTCTTTGACACTGATCCAGTTTCAACAGATTTCATATGGTCACGGTACTGCTGGCCAAGTCGCTTCAGGCGTTTCCAGAACTCATCCTCGACTCTGTCATTTTCTCTGGCCGGATAGTTGCAAAGACAATATTGTTCCTTAAATACCTGAGCTGCACGTATGTTCCATGCGCTCCTCTTTGGTGGTTGATGGGAGAAGTCTAGCCGGAAGTCGGTGGTGGTTGGCCTGTCTTCTAGTGTTCCAAGCATTTCATACATTTCGATCTCGTCATCAGTTGGCAGTTCCGGCCAGTAGTTTCTGTCGCCCTTGTGAAACAAGTCCAAAATAAACTCCCAAAGATGCGCCTAGTATTTATCACATAATTAGCGCATCAGCTGTGAGATAGGGGAGATGGCACCTACATGAAACTCCGTGACTTCAGCTGGCCGATGAGTGGTGCGGGTAACTGCTTCCCGAGGTTTGCCAGGTGGCCCATGTCGCCTTGCATGACAGGGAGTGAAGTTAGGTGTTACAGGCACAGGCTGAGCCTGAGTGGGTTGGTTGGCACGGGATACACCAGATTCTAGCAGTGCTGCAACTGCCTTGCTGAGCTCATTGATATGGGAGGCCAACTGAGTGGTCGTATGTTCTGAAGTGCGGGCATGGTCGAGGAGGTGGTTTAGCAATGTGTCAGTGGTGCCATGGTTTATGTTGGCATCCATCTATCGTAGAATCAACCCCATCAGAGAGTCTTGGATGTGAGTGAAACAACACACCGTTGTCTCATTGCCTCCGTCTCATGACCCACTACTACTGGTGCCACTTGGTGCACCTTGCGGGGCTACACCTGGTATCCCTGAGTCCTGAGAAAGGGTATCAGCGAGACATTCCTCAGATATCAAAGTGAAGGCGTCTACATAATTGACAGACCCGGCCTGATCAACAGATGGCTGTGTTCCTGGAACTTTATCACGAGTGACATCAACCCTCTCAACTTGAGAAGTATTTCCAGACCTGGAGCAGAGAATCGCCAATCGTCTTTCATCTGCCTTGAGTTCGCAAACCATCTAACATGTATTATTCAGATGACTCTGTCTAATTGTAACAAAATCTTGCCTTTTCTCGCTTTGCCTCTGACTCACGAACCCTTCGTAGACGTCGTCACTCTTTGGCTGCCTCATGCTTGAGCTGGAAGTGGTCGGTATTGGAAGATACAGTCTGCCCATTGATAAGTTCAATAAGAAAGTAACCTGCACGAAAGTATTGAAACTAACAGCAAAAGTTTCCGAGGCATGCTCATCCGGGGATGTTTCCTGGGGAGGCATCACTCCGATGGTGCTCACCCGTGAATCCATGTCCATGGAGGTATCAAAAATTTCGATGAGAGTCGGGTGTGACGACACCACAGGTAGGTGCAGATCTGTTATTGGTTGGACTCCCATTCGCTCGTTGGTAGTACCGACGGTATCACAAGGCTTTGTGGAGGAAAATTAGAAGGATGACATCAACGGGGGAGCATGATAGGACACACAACCACTCGCGCTTTGCCCTTGGATAGGGATGGCTCAGTCGAATGTAAGCTTAGGTCCCTCTGTATAATTGACTGACGCCGTCGCTACAGATACAAATAGTAAGCACCAGTACCTTTGCACGGAAATTGTTGAGTACCCCTTTTTTCGAAGCCTCCTTTTCAGCCTTCTTCTTCACACTTGAAGCCACTTCCTTCTCAAGCTAAGTAGGTGACGATGCATGATGAATCATGAAAAGCAGAATTATTTGTTGTAAAGAAACATACCCATTCCTCATCAGCTGGCCTCAAGGCACCGAGGAACGAAGACGAGGGGTACACAATGGTCTTCTTACTCTGATTAATTTGCCTCAAAGCCTCTTCCCTTGCCTCTTGGGCAGCTCAATTTTTCATCGTTCGCATAACCTTGCTTGCGCACTTCAGCTTCTACCTGGGCCTATCCATTGAGAAGCAGTGAGGAGACTTTCCATAAAAGAAGTAGCTATGAACTTGACAGTCGAATGCTACCAATTGGCTGTTAATCTTTTCGTTCGTGATATCCTGACATTTCTTTGCAAGTGACTCTGGGGTACCACACCATCCATTCTATCTGTCTGTTAGAGCACAAAATAAAAAGACATATATGCAGACTAACAATATGCTTCTGATGCTCCGTTTTGATATCAACAGGCACTTCATTCAGCAAGCGAGCATGCAGAGCTTCCCGAGCTTCTTTGTTTGTTTCAATGAAAGATATTTCCATGTCATTGGACTAGATATGATAGAAAATTCAGAATGTTTACAGACCTCTCTGCCTATTTTGCCACATACCTGATGCTGCACTCGATCTCTAGCACGATTTACCTGTTCAAATACCCAGGCTTGGAGAGGTGTTGACAACTGATCAGAGGGCTCACACACAGAGATGGAGGGGATGGGCACGAGTCGTCTCGACTATATGATGGTACACCCTTAAACATGAAAGTGTTTCGTCATAGTATCATAGTGTACCTTCTCTGTTTCTTGCTCCAGGCACAGCTCTAACTCCAGCGCGTTGGCTTGAGGTATCTCCAGTGCGGGTGAATCCTTGTGCCTCGACGAGCCATCATAAGCACGAGTGGGGAAGGGAGTGGGCATGAGCAGCGTCTCATTCGGGGCCTGATGAATACCTTGCTCATGCGGATTCTTGTTCCTCTGAAGACTAGTACGAAACCGAACAGGATGTGTGGAAGGGTGGAGGCCCTGCTCAGTGCGTGTATGCATGGTTTCGTGCTGCGGAGGAGAATCGCAGGCGTGAACAGGGGGAATGTAGCGAGTGGGAAGAGCCGGATGAGGGGCTTGCTCGGTGTGTGTGTGTGTGGTTTTGTTCCGTGGAGAGGAATCACAGGTGCGAACTGGGGGAACGCGGTGAGTGGGAGGCACCTGATGGGGACCCTGCTCGGCGTGTGTGTGCATGGCTTCATGTTGTGGAGGAGAAGCATGAACAGGGGGAATGGAGGGTGCGAGTGGGGTTGAGTCTGGTAATTGATGATGTCCTGCGTCAGAGTGTGCACTCGGGGTCTGATGTTGCGGAGGATCGTCACAGGTACAGACAGGGATGGCGGGGGAAGTAGATGAGATATTTTCTGTGACTTGATGATCTCGCTTGGAGGACCCACACGGCAGAACTTCCAGTGGCAAATTGGTTTGTTCAACACCCTCACCATTCAGATGCTCGATTGATGCGGTTCGCACCAGAGGCATACTCTCCGGTCCTTGAATCAACCCTGTCTCGAGAATGGATTGGTCCAGAGGGCGAAGGTCCCTTCCATTAAGACTCTTGGCATCCTCTAAGTCTAACTCCTGGGCAACACACTCTTCATCCATCTGGTCCTCCTCAGAGAGGTCCGAGGGTGGGTCAGAATCAAGCGCCATGGGCTCAACGTCCTCTTGTGGTCCTTTGAAGTCAACATACGTTAGCACCAATTGTTTCGGTCAGTGCTTTTCATACGCACCAGTCATTATTTCATCCTCGTCTTTCACACAGTGCAAATGAAGAGTATGGTACTGACTCGCTTGATCCAGGAGCCATTTTTTCTGCACCTCTTCTCTGGCTTCCCTTCTCTCTTGGTCTTTCTCCCGTTGCTCCTGTCGCAGGTAATCCATCCTTGTTGTCTGCCGCCAAGCACCCAAGGGCCAAGCAGATGTCTATGTCAACTGGAATAAGAAGCTAGCCATCTTATATATCATGTCAAAACCTACCTCCTCATGGACTGAAGTATTGTCATCCCACAGATTGAGTGTGAAAATACCAGACCCATAATGATTAAGACGATACGATGCACGATACCGAGCAAGAACATCAGCCCTCTCCTTTTTACAATCCTTGAGTGACGTTGACCCACCATCCCCGTGACGTGCATGCTTACTGGAGAAGGTAGTGTCCTCTGGAAGATCATGTATCAATTCTGAATGCATTCTTGAAGTCAACTTGATAGCAATGCTGGATTGTTGCAAAGTCGCCAGCGTCATCACTTTGTCGGTTTCCAGAACCATCACATCTTCAAGATAGCGTGACATGAATGAATGATAAAAGGAAGGGCAATGACTGAGGGGAGTAAGGGGAGTGAGTCCAGGCCTGCTGGGCATTCTTTGGGTGGGGTGATATGAGTGAGAAACGAGAAAGTAAGAGCCACTTTGCCTTGCTATTTAATGGTGCATGGTGCCACCGTCACTACACGCCACTGCACCAACAACAAAGACGAGTGGGTGTTACGGCCCGCCGTACGCCGTAGCGCAAGGAGACCATGCACACTGAGAAACCGTTACGAAATATATTATCACTAGGGGAAGATAGTCGGAAGGCTTCACTGACGTATCATAAATTCCAGGATGCCAGGGCTCTACTAAGGTGAGAAAGCTGGTGAGGAAGGAATAACAGGGCGGCGAAGCGGTAAGCGGCTTTTTGTAATAAAAAACAATTAGCTCTATTCCGTACAATACATATCGTCTTCAAAGCGTCATCGAAGGATCTCCTGCGCAAAATGAGAATAACTCACCTAGTGCAGTACTCAGGTATGTGAGAACAAGAATAGATACGAAGCAGAAACCACATAGTGACTCAAGCCAGAGGCGTAGGAACGACAATGGTGTGTATAGTTGTTTCGTGTTAGTGGTACTTGACTCGGAAATATTCCAACATCTTGAACGATCACATGTATCCATCGCCGATCGTTGAGTGTGAGCTACATAGCATCTCTGCATCTGACCCTCAGTCAGTCCAAGTGGGGCAAAAGTGCTCCAGCGAGTCTGAGTGTTGGCATGGGTATGAGTGTCAATACATCAGCATACGTTCACCCGTTGATGCACCACAGCATTGTGCGGAAAATGAAGCTTGCATTCCGAAACATACTCCGCCATGAAATGACTCAGGCCTACGACAACAGACGCGTTATAGGTTCCTATTGTAATGCCTCTCGTGGGAGGTCATTACTACACAAAATCAATGCTAGTGATGGAAGTATTCACCTGAACAGATGGCTGGCCGGGTGGTGAGGAAAAACAATTGCACTGCACCGCAACACGCATAAGTGGACCTTGAGTGGGACCGTAGGCCACTGCCCCTACCCGACACCCCATCGGCACTCCCCTTACCTGCCTGCTCGTATGGACTGCTCCACCAGCTGCAGGAGGCTTGGATCTCCCATCGGCACTAGGCAAACGATGGTGGCCACCTGAGGGCTGCCCTTACAGGCAATCAAGGGACCAGTGCATGGGGGCCCAGCAACAGGCCTCAAAAGGCCTTCCCCAGCTAGAAGAGGCCCGCATAACGGGGGCACATCTTCGCCAGGGGCATTCGGTCCAGCACTGGTGCTTGGTGGGCACAGCTTGGGTGCAGGTACAGCATACGAGTGAGGCAGTAAATGAAAGCAACCAGCAAGCTGGGAAGTGGAGATAGCAAGTGGAAGTAGAGTGGAGGTGGCAGTTCCAGTGGCAGCTGAGAGGCAGGGGCAGGGGAGACTCTGGCATGGTCACTAAGTCACAATATAGTCACAGCTGATCATACATTACTACGCAAAATCAATTCTAGCGATGGGAGTATTCACCTGAATGCATGAATTCATCTGATGTAGAGCTTCAATGAAGCCACAATTTCCAGCCTGAAGATCTGCAAATCCAATGAATCGTGGTGCGAGGAGTAATTGCATATACCATACCTGTCAGAACAACATGGACATGCACCGTCAGACAGTATGACCCTAGAACCGAAATCATACTTCTGGCGTTCTTAATAAGCTTGAAGTGAGACTTAAAAGAAGTCGGAGGGGGTGGCCATTTCTGGAGAGGAACGAGTGTCACAAATGCAGAAGGGAGGTGAGGGAACGGATGGCCCCACCTAGACAACCGGACATGCATAGTTTCAAATAAACTCATGGGGGTGCCGCACGGATAGAGGGAGACCATGTCTTGAGGGAGCTAAGATGAAGGGAAGGTGGGGGAACAATCACTCCCACCAAAGCAACCAGACACGTGTAGTGTCGAGGAAGCTTGTGTGGGGCCCCGTACAGATAGTGTGAAAGACTAGGTCTTGAGGGAAAAGAGCTTCACATGCCAAAGGGAGGAGTGGACGGTCCTGCTGAGGCAATTGGATGGAACTGAGAGGAACCTGAGTCGGAAGGAGGGAGGTGGGGAGATGGACGCACCCACTGAGGTAACCCGAAGGTAGTGTCAAGGAGGCTTGCAAGGCTGGCGTGTGGATAGAGGGGAGTGCCATGTGTTGAGAGGAAAGAACATCAGCGAGAGAAGGGGAATGGGAAATGGACGCACCTAGCAAGGGAGGCAAGGGAATGGATGGCCCCACCTGGACAACCGGACATGAGTAGTGTCGAAGAAACTCGTAGGGGCGCCGCACAGATAGAGGGAGACCACGTCTTGAGGGAGCTAAGATGAAGGGAAGGTGGGGGAACAATCACTCCCACCGAAGCAACCAGACATGTATAGTGTTGAGGAAGCTCGTGTGGGGCCCCGTACGGATAGTGTGAAAGACCAGGTCTTGTGGAAAAAGAGCTTCACATGCCAGAGGGAGGAGTGGATGGAACTGCTGAGGCAAATGGATGGAACTGCAGATGACGGTGACGGCAGAAAGTGTACACCCTATGAAATTCTGCGTCATGGTGGGTCACGATTACACTCCATGTCGGAGGACTCTGGCATGGTCACCAAGTCACAGGATAGTCACGGCTGATCATAATGAATTGTCACACATATCACGTGATTAGCTCGCATAAATATGAATCTGTATTATACTTGAAGCAAACCAAAAGAAAAAGTAAAGGAAAATGAAGCTTTTGAGCACATGAAAAGTAAGAAATGAAGGAGCAATGAGCTAAAGATTGAGGGGAGAGGTAAATATAGCAATATATCCACAGAAAAAGAATGCCGTCACACATCCACCTGCATTTTCTAGCATGGACATATAGGGATAGTGCAGGTGTGAATCAGTATGGGTAGAGAAAGTATGCGGTGAAGCTTACTGTCTGACTATCCTCGACTTCTTGTGAGGTATGCAACAGCTGTCAATCGTAGTTGGACAGCGGCTTCAGTGAAGACGATGGCAAGGAAGCCATTGGAAGGGATATAACCGTGTCGATTTCCATCAACGATGCCGGAGAAGCAATGTTGATCGGCATCAACAATGGCGAGGCAGGTATGTCCACTTGGGCGAAAGTGAGGAAGGCATGTCCACTCGCATGGACGATGGTGAGGGTGGTGGGGATGGTGTGTCCACCTGCATGGGCAATGAGGGTGGTGGGGACGGTGTGTCCACCTGCATGGGCAATGAGGGTGGTGGGGACAGTGTGTCCACCTGCATGGATGATGAAGGTGGTGTGGATGGTATGTCCACTTGCATGGATGATGGCTCGCAAGACGTATGAACCTCCATCTGTGAGCAAACATGCAATGAACTACCATTGACACGTAAGTCAATAAAACTTACCATCCCACTCAGCTCGTCTTTTGTCAATTTATATCGTGTTTGTGATAAAGTAGAACACAGGAGAGAAGGGGAATGTGAGCGCTGACACAGCCACATGCGACACCAAGTGTGAGAGACGACATCAGCAACACATTAGTTTGAGTATGGGCATTGCCTCCACATCACAGGACATCTTGCCAAAAGCACTGTTAGCTCTTTGGGATCAGATCCATACCTCATATATATTCGTTGGCAGCGGTGCCCTGAAGACATCAAGGGCAAGTTGCACCTCTAATCTGCTGGTTTTGTCTTTATAAAAGACCAAAATTGCAGGATTCTGGCTCTCCAGGCGAGGCTAAAACTATTTGATTGGTGTGCAGAGAAAGCTTTTGTACATTTAAGTGGTGGTGTTCTGCAGTGGTCACTACAATACAGAGCACGGAGTATTCATAGAAAAAACAAGGAACGGTCAATTTAATCGACAACCCCGTAGCTAGTGTCCTTGTGTCATGACATACGTGTAGTGTCTCTCAGCCAGACGCAGGAGAACTTTGGGAAAGTGCAGGGGTCAAGGTAACTTCAACAAGAGATGAGGGAGCACCGTGGGAAGGAGAGTGAAGTGGTCCAATTGGAGACTCAGAGGAGGTGTTCATGTGCTCATCCTGAAACCAACATCCAGCTCTCTCTTCTACTTCACGCCGCCATCGATTATGCTGTGCTTGTTGTGCGCAGGATAAGGTAAAGAAAGGTCTTGAAGGTTAGGCGATTGTGGAGGCTGTCAGTTTTCACAAATTAGCATATTTCTGTGTAGTCCTCTCCTCTGCATGTCATTAGCACCGATCACGCTGCAATTACTCATGAGTGAAGACAGAGGAAGGTGTTGGAGGTGAAAGGAAGTAAACTAGCCAAGGATTCTCATGCCCTATTTGCTCATCAATCTCCCAGCATCTTCGGAGTAGAAGTGAAGGTCCGGTCGAGGTCTGGATTACCTAACCTTAAAAATAAATAAATATGAGATCAGACGATTTTCAGTCCTCCTCAGTCTAATGTTCAACTTCTGTACTTTCCTATATATTAAATGCTCCTGTTCAACAGTGAAAAAACTATTTCTGCGAATGACTGAGGACCCTTTTCTGGATGTGACAAACGACCTCCAGGCGCTCACTTCACCTGGGAAAGCTAAGCGAATGCAAATGAGACAAACAGGATTCACAAGAAGGAAACCAACCAACCAATCAACCATCCAACCATCCAACCAACCATCACACAATGATGATATGTGATCGGTCCTTGGATCAGCCAGGAGTGGGAAGCAGACCGGGTTCCTTGACAGTTCGAAACACTTGCCCTTTCAAGCGAGGTGTTAGCTGACAAGTCCCAAGTGCACCGGAGTATTGAAGAATGCGAACCCTTTGCATATTATGCAAGCCAGCCACCATTGTGAGGAACTCATGACTCAACCTTGATCACGACTCCTAATTTCATTTGCCCTCCCTTCTTGGTGTTGTATCCGAGTGTCTGAGCATCCGTTTGAGCATCTGTTTGTTTGAGCATCTGAGTGTCCAAGTGTCCAAGCATCTCAGTCTCAGTGAGGGTCTAGTGCCTAGCGGCTGAGAGTCTGATCATGAACATCAAGAGTCCAAGTGTCTGAGCATTCGAGTGAGGGTCTAGTGACTAGCGTCGATGCGTCGATGCTTGCTGAATTGGTGTGCTGGTGGGTAATCCATCTGATGTGAAACACACATCCTGATATCACTGGCGTAAGCCCGAGCGTAGGTGAGTCTGAGCATCAATGAATCCGAGTGCCCCAAGGAGGCAAGAAGATGGTGTCTGGTAGTAGTGTCGAGGAAACTCGTGAGTCTACAGATAGAAAAAACACCAAGTTTTCAAGGAGGAAGAAGGATTAGGTAGACGAGAGCCTCGGAGGTGCAGAAACGGACGCTCCCACAATATTAACCAGATGGTGGCATCGAAGAAGCTCATGTGGGGCGCTGTACGATACCTGGGAGAGACCATGCACGCCTTGAGTGGAGGAATATCACAAAGACGAGAGAAATGTGGGGGAATGGTCGATCCCACTGAGGTAGCCGGACACATGTAGTGTCGAGGAAGCTCGTGTGGGCTGCCATGCAGATAAGTGGAAGAGGCAACGGTGAGGCCGAAAGTCAGAACAGTTTTGATGCCTGACTGGCATGCTCCGAAACTGTAAAAAAGAACTTACTTTCATCACTTATGCTTTTGTTGAATTAGAGTTCTTTCTGACTGTACATGTTACGTGCAGGTGGCACGTGAGCCTGACTTAGGCAACGTAGAGTGAACACGGTGACTCAGCAATAGTCCTACTCAAGTACAAAGACTGAGTGACGTCTCAACGCTCGAAGGCGGAGTTGATGCTTCGTTTGTCTTGTTTACGCGGCCCTTGACGGACGAGAGATGAAGAGAGAACCGGCTTTGGATAACAAGTCGAGAGATGTACAAGAAATCCAAGCTATCGACTACAACAGTCGATAGCTTCCTTATAAGCTACTCGCGCGGTCCGCCTTCGTCAGCGAGACCGCCACTACTACTACCGCTGGATAATCGTCCACTAATACGAACGCCCCAACTACTACTACTTGGTAATCGTACAGTCAGTCTCAGTCATCGGATCGGTAATACTATCAGTAATCAACGTAGTAATCATGTGTTAGTCCGCGGTCATCAGTCAGCGAGCAATCAGCAAACACCCCTAGTACCACGTCCCATCGCTTATGGGTTAGGTCAGATACATACCATGACCCGGGACGTTACATCACCCCCTTCACAAGGGTGAGCGCCCTCGCTCCACTACCCAATTTGGTACCGTGGTGAGTCCGACATCCGTCTCGTGCTCATCTCGTATCCTTACGAGGGCGTGCGCTCTCCCCAGCCTTCTTGCGGAGTGTCGTGCGCGATCGACATGCACGAAGATGTCATCTTCGAGCCTCTTGATGGCGATCTCCAGCTCCTTGATGACTTCCTGGGACGAGCGGTAGCGCCTCACTTCGGCGGCAAGGGAAATATCTCCCAGCCTCGCAAGGGCTTCATCCACCTGCCGTCGTCCCCGGAAGTCAGCGCGAAGGTATAGTAGTTCTTCGCGGGTGTACTCAGCTGGGGGTCCCATGTCTCGACACGGCTCGGCGTGTATGTCTCCCCGATAGATCGGCTCACCCCTACCCATCGTTCCGAACACCTCCGGATTATCTTGCATCCTCACTCGCACGTATCTGGCAGGGATACGTCGCCCCTCGTGCTCAACGACCATGGGCACCCAGTTCATCCCGTTGTTGAGGACGAAGCCTTGGGGGGTAGGCGATAGGGCACGGATAGGGCGCCTCGGCGCATGCGCTCGGCGCGTATTGACGGGTGATGGATCTCGGGCTTCAGCGTACGACGGGAGTCGCCCCATAGCGGCGTATCCTTCCTCCGCAGTCGGTCCATAGACGACAGCAACTGGTGGTGTTCGTTCTTCGTCATCCATGGCTTCTTCGGTAGTGTTGCTGTCTTCTTCCTGGACTCGGGGGGGCACGCGCATAGGTGCGCAGTGGCAGTAGTCGATGGGGTTGTCGCATCTGGTACAGATGATGTTGGCGTCGTGATATGACCCTTCGGAGGATTCGTCGTCGCTGTATTGATTGACGGCGGTGGATGATGTGTGGGCGGTGGAGGACTGTAGGATACTTGCCGCGTCAACCTCTGTATCCTCATCCGTCTCTCCTGCGGCGTCATCTTCGTTACTTGATCCAGCCGCCAAGAGGTCATGACCTCCTTCAGCAGCCCGTAGTCCCTCCTCATCCTCCTCCACTCTTCCGCTTGCGGGTGTGGGAAATCGCCTGCGAGCCTCGGCCAGGTCTCGGGCGGCTTGGTCTCGTTCAGCGACGGCTCTGACGTGCTCAAACTCTGAGCAGAACTGGTCGTCGACGTTGTTGTTGCCATCGTAGGTGGCGAGGGTGTTGACATGTGGGAGCTCGTCAATGTTGACAATGGTGAGTGGGACATGAGACATAGTATGGAAGGGTCCAGAGGATGCGTTTCCTGGAGTTCCGATGAAGCCTGCTTTTATGTGAGTTTCAGCGGTCGGATTGGCTTGTTTGTACTTCCTTATCTCTTCGTCCGCGTGTACATCGTCCCACGGGACCCACTGGTTATCCGAGTCTGGGTACCCCTTCCATTTGATCAGGTATTGAAGTTTGCGCCCTCGTCCTTGTCTCCTCGAGTCTAGTACTCTTTCGACCTCATATTCTTCCACGTCCTCCACCAATTCAGGTGGTGGGCGTTGGTAGTTTGCGCCGTGAATCAGCGTTTCTTTGTAAGGCGTGAGAAGATCTATGTGAAACACATCATGGATGCTCCACTGCGTGGGAAGTTTGAGCCTGTAGTTAACGGGAGACATCACCTGGATGATCTCGAATGGTCCATGTCTTCTAGGCGCAAGCTTCGTGGTTGGCTGATTGGTTCGTAAGTGACGTCCTTCTAGCCATACCTTGTCCCCTATCTGATATTTGGGGGTGTCACGATGCTTGACCCATGACTGTTGCGCTCGGCGCATTTGCTCTTGTGCCTGGTCTCTTATCTCCTTCAATTGTTCTAGTCGTTTCTCGACCCTTGGTATTGGTGATTTCTTATCTGTCCAGTTAGTAATAGGATGATAGCCCATTAGTAACCTGAACGGTGTTTCGCGCGTGGATTCATTGGCCCAATTGTTGTGTGCGAATTCTGCTAGCGCCAGATAGTCCGCCCAATTGCTTTGTCTTTCGTTAGCCCAGAATCGGAGGTATTGTTCCAGCCATTGATTGGTTCGCTCCGATTGTCCGTCCGT
>WITN01000479.1:0-67635 GCA_015025155.1 Lactarius quietus
CTTGGCCATTGCCGAACTCCCTGATCGAACGCTAGGCGCTGAGATCTCACGCTATCGTCACGTATCCCAGCGCTACGAAGATCTGCACGCGGCGATCACTGCTCTCGAGAACGAGCAGTATGCAGTGGGTAATGAGAAGCGTAAGTGCGTCCGACGGCTTGAGGAAGCTAACGCACTTCAACGGGTTATGGATAAGGAAGTGGAGGTGTGTCGTAACATTACGATTATCCCTTGGGTTTTCGAACGAGGTCGTTCAACCTGAAAAGGGGGTAATGTCACGTTGACATCGTTTTGTTGCTGACTTCAATGGATGACGAGATCTCCGGAGTTCCGGACTGCTTACTAGTTGGTTATGACTACGATAGTAAGCATATATTAGTCATGGACACTTACGCGTCGCCGGTGTTTGGGTTTGCCGGTGTTTCAGGTATTATTAGAACGGACACTTACTCATTACTAGTATCGCTATACTAGGGTTTGGATTCCAGCTGCGCTTTAAAGCCAGCGTGTAACTGTATATAAGTTGTAGTATCAAGACCAAGGCTCTCTAGCTTGGTCTTCTCGAATCATCACCTTTTCTTGTGAACTAGTGCCTCGGGTACTAAGTGATCCCTCTTCGCTATTCATCCTTGTGGACGCTGTCCCTTGTGATTTCGCTAAAATACCCAATATCTCTGATTTGGTGTATCGACACGTCGTTACGTGTTTTCATCTTGTCACGCCTTTACAAAGTCGCCTAAGTCAGGCCAGCGTTAGGTGATAACGCTACAGATGGACATCCGAGTCCAGAGGAGTCTCAAGTACAAGGTCACGACAACGCATCCCCTACTCCTCCCTCCAAATCAGAGTCCGTCTCCATATCCCCCACACACTGTTCACACCACTAGCTCTGCCCTGTGCTCACTGTGAACCACGGCTCACGTGGTAAGCCACCTTAATTTTTCTTTGAAAGATGGCTAACTCTCGGAAGAACTTGTCAGTGGCATTCAACAAGCCAAACAAATCCGACACGAGCGTTTGTTGAAGCGTGTTCAGAGCACATCGCCTAGTCATCAGCGTGGTTTGTTGGTTATCAAGGCGTGTCTTCAAGTCTGCAACTTCGATTAGAGTTGGTGCAGATACGACTTCCTGTATTCTGCGGTCCAATCCCTTGGTGACATATCTGCCCTTGTTCACTTGAGGCTTGTATGTTACTCTGGAGATCAAGCAGAGGCCTTAACTATGTTGCCTAAAAATTAAGTACATAATATTCGTAGGCTCTGAGCTTGTTGGTCGGCAGGTTAGTCCCTGCACTAAGACAAGCTGTCCGCTGGTTCACAACCCTTTTCCCAGGTTACCGCTGCTGCAACTAGGCACCTGACACTGGTGACCCTCAAATCGGGGGGTAAGGATACTGCGAGAGTGTGCCCCAGGTGTATTGCATGAGCTGGGGGGACTGCTGTCCGTTTGTCACGGTCACTCAGGATGGCTTGGTCTGCTCAGTGAGAAGAGCTTCCACAGTGTGCGCTGTAATACACCTGTGCATGAGGGGTGCTGATACGTAGAGGTGAGAGTTGACCACAGAGGTGGTGCACATGCACCTGACGCCCCGGGCCCGCCGACTGCCAAGGGGACACATGTCCGTCCGCCTTGGCTGGGGACACCATGAGGCACCTCTAGGTGGACCCTGCGGCCTTGATGGGTATTCGTCCGGGATGTGTGACAAAATAGGCAAGAAGATTATGCTCTCGTGTCTGTGGCCATATTGTTACGTGTGAGCTGCACGTGAGCCTTGACTTAGGCAACGTAGGGCAAACGCGGTGACTCAGCGGATCCTTGACTCTAGCACGAAGGCTGAGTATCGTCTCAACGCACGAAGGCGGAGTTCTTGGTTTGAGTAGTCGATCACGGTCCAAGAGGACAAGAGAGAGAGTAGAAACGCGACTTGAATAACAAGATGAGAGTGGTACAAGAAATCCAAGCTATCGACCACAACAGTCGATAGCTTCCTTATATAGTGCTATGCTGCAGCCCGCCTTCATCAGCAAGACCGCCACTACTACTAAGACATGTCATCATCCGCATCTGATCAGTAATCGTACAGTAAGCTGATCAGTAATCGTACAGTAAGCCAATCAGTCATCGTACAGTAAGCTCCTCATCGCCTTAGTAAGTACTAGGGAGCGACTCGTCATCCCCCTTACCATGCTCGTTCGTTACATCACCCCCTTCACAAGGGTGAGCGCCCTCGCTCCACAACCCAATTGGGTACCGCTGTTAGTCCGACGTCAGTCTTGTGCTCGTCCCGTATCCTCAAGATGGCATGCACCCTCCCCAGCCACTTCTCCGAGTGTCGTGAACGGTCAACGTGCACGAAGATGTCATCTTCGAGCTTCTTGATCGCTTCCTCCAGCTCTTTGATGACCTCCTGGGATGCGCAGTAGCGCCTTACTTCGGCGGCAAGGGAGATATCCCCCAGCCTAGCAAGGGCCTCGTCTACCTGTCGCCGTCCCCGGAAGTCAGCGTGGAGGTACTGCAAGTCCTCACGGGAGTACTCAGCTGCTGGCCCCATGTCCTGACATGGCTTGGCATGTATGTCTCCTCGATAGATGGGTGACTCTCGACCCATCGTCCCGAATACCTTGGGGTTGTCGAGCATCCTTACCCGCACGTATCTGGCGGGGATGCGTCGACCCTCGTGTTCGATAACCATCGGCACCCAGTTCATCCCGTTGTTGAGGACGAACCCATTGGGGGTAGGCGATAGGGTACGGATAGGGCGCCTCGGCGCATCCGCTCGGCGCGTATTGATGGGTGAGGGGTCGCGTGCCTCCTGGTATGGCGGTAGTCCTCGTGCTTCGTATCCGATTGCCGCAGTCGGTCCGTAGACGACAGCAATCGGCGGTGATCGTTCTTCGTCATCCTCGGTTTCTCCGGTAGTGTTGTCGTCTTCATCGTCGTCAGCTTGTGGGGGAATGCGCAAAGGGGCGCAGTGACAGTAGCTTTGGGGGTTGTCGCATCGGGTGCAGATTGTAACGTTTTGACCCAACGTTACCTTCAGTACTGCCTTGACCTGTAGCACTGGAACACTTGACGTTGACGAGAGACGACGCTACCCCGCATGACACCTGAGATAGCCGAAATGAGAGAAGGACTGTTCCAAGTTGAATGGAAACAGCCATAGATAGAAGTCCTCAAAGGGACAAGAGAGAAGCAATCATGAAGGAATGGACAGCAATACATTAACAGGGAAACTCCAAGTAGACGTTAGGAGAATATGAGAATATAAAGCTAAGGACCGTACTGTCCAAAGCTGCTACCTATATACTGCTCAAAGGACTGGGTTTGAACCTGAGTCCCAAGCTACTCTATGACTCGAGAGATAAGCATACGGCTTATCCTCCAATAAGATACGTCCATCACTGATGCTCCACCCGCTCCACAACATGAGGCAAACAGCCTTAAGGGCCATCAGTGATAAGAGTCATAATGACTCAGAGATAACTATTAATAGTCCATCAGAAATATCCATCAGAACCCCAAAGATAAGGGCCTGGAGTGGCCTCGGCTCCTGATAAGCCGGCATGGGTTCTCACCCGACCCGGTCACATGACTGGAACTTCCCACAGTCACGTGCATTCTCACCAAGTCTTCAGATATTCTTTGCTTGCCTTCGCAGGCAGCGCGCACTCTTGCACATGCGCCGAATGTCACATGACCGCATGGCACGGTACGTGACACAGATAATATGGGCATCGTGGTATGATCCGTCGGAGGACTTGTCGCTGTCATATCGGTCGACAGCGGTGGTGGACGTGAAGGCGGTGGAGGGCTGGAGGATACTTGCCTCATCAGCCGCTGTATCCTCATCCGTCTCTCCTTCGCCGTCATCTTCGTCACCTGATCCAGTCGCCATGAGGTCATCACCTCCTTCAACAACCCGTAATCCTTCCTCATCTGCCTCCATTCTTCCGCTAGTGGGTGTGGGGAATTGCCTGCGAGCCTCGGCCAGGTCTTGCTCTTGTTGTTCTCGTTCGTCTCGGTCTCGCTCTGCCACCACTCGGACTTGTTCGACTGCTGAGCAGAAGGGATCGTCCACATTGTTGTTGGTGTTGTAGGTAGTGAGGGTGTTGACGTAGGGGATGTCGTCAATGGCGATAGTGGTGAGTGGGACATGGGACATTGTAGTGGGGGTGAATGACTTTGGTCGTTCAGTTGTCTCTGCTTTTATGTGAGTCTCAGCTTTTGGGTTAGTTTGCCTGAACTTCCTTATCTCTTCATCCGTGTGAACGTCGTCCCACGGGACCCACTGGTTATCTGAGTCTGAGTAACCCCTCCACTTGATGAGGTATTGGAGTTTGCGCCCTCGTCCATGTCTTCTTGAATCTAATACCTTTTCGACCTCATATTCTTCCACGTCTTCTACCAATTCTGGTGGTGGGCGCTGATAGTTTACGCCGTGAATCAGCGTTTCTTTGTAAGGTGTGAGAAGGTCTGTGTGAAAGACGTCGTGGATGCTCCACTGCGTGGGAAGTTCGAGTCGGTAATTGACAGGAGACATCACCTGGACAATCCTGAATGGTCCGTGTCATCTGGGCGCAAGTTTCGTGGTTGGTTGATGGGTCCGCAGATGACGTCCTTCGAGCCAGACCCTATCTCCTATTTGATATTTGGGGAAGTCACGATGTTTGATCCATGACTGTTGCGCGCGGTGCATTTGTTCGTGTGCCTGATTCCTCATCTCTTTTAATTGTTCTAGTCTGGCCGTAACTTGTGGTATGGGTGATGTTTTATCTGTCCAATTAGTGTGTGGGTGATATCCCATCAGCAACCTAAATGGAGTTTCGCATGTCGACTCGTTAACCCAATTGTTGTGTGCGAACTCAGCTAGTGCGAGATGATCGGCCCAATTGTCTTGTCTTTCGTTAGCCCAGAACCTGAGGTACTGTTCCAACCATTGATTCGTGCGTTCAGACTGTCCGTCTGTTCGTGGGTGGTAAGTGGTTGAAATGTTTTGTCGTATTCCTAGGATCCGACATAGTTCTCTTGTGAACTTTGACGCGAATCGAGGATCTCGATCGCTGATTAGTTTTGTTGGTAGGCCAAATCATGCGACCACATGTTTGGCATATAGGGCTGCGGTTTCTTCTCCTGAGATTTCCTCTTTGCACGGTATGAATATTGACGCTTTTGAACAGTCGTGGTCAGTGACTGTAAGTATTGAATCGTACTCCCTTGATGTCGGGAGTTTGGTAATGAAGTCTAGCGCCACTACTTCGAATGGTGTTGCCTCGGGTTTCGGAAATATCGGCTGTAACGGTGCTTTTGACCTTTGTGTGTTGACCTTGTTTCACTGGCATTCAGCACATCCTCGTACGTATTCGGCGATGTCTTGTTTCATTGTGGGCCACCAATAGTGGCGTTCCACCATCTGTGTTGTTCGGTTTATTCCTGGATGTCCGTGAATGGGGGGATCGTGATGCGTGGAGATTACTTCTCTAATTTCTCCTGTTGTTCCCGTGAGGACTAGCCTCTGCCCGTGGTACCACCAAAGTCCATCTGCCTTGGTTAGTTTATGGGGGTCGACCCATTTGCGTATCCTCTGCTCGTCCTGCTGTGGTTTGGTTGTAGTAGTTCGTACGAATAATTCATTTGGCAGGACCGTGATGTTCTCGTTGTCCTTTTCCCCTTGGTCATAGTCGGCGCGTTGAGAGAGTGCATCGGCCCTTCCATTTGCGGTTCCTTTGACGTGATGTATCTCGATGTTGTATTCCGCTAATTCCAGTACTTCTCTAGCGATTCGTCGGCTGATTTTCTGGGGATCATGCCAGTACCGAAGGTTGAGATGGTCCGAGAATATGCGTACTTTGTATGTGGATCCAGCCAATAAGTGTCGCCAGTTTCATAATGCTTTTACGATGGCTAACAACTCCAGGTTGTAGATGTCGTAATTGCATTCGGCGGCATTGAGCATTGCCGAGTAGTACCCCACGGGGTGTCGTTTCCCATCCGATTTCTTTTGTAGTAGCACTGCTCCTACCGCAAATCCTGATGCGTCTACTTCTAAATTGAATTGTTGGGTTTGGTCTGCGTGTGCTAGTATGGGTTCTGTGGTGACCCGTCGTTTGAGCGTGTCAAACGCTATTTGATGTTTTGGCGTCCACTGCCATGGTTCATCTTTGCGTGTTAGTTCATTTAATGGTTTGGCAATGGTAGTGAAGCCTTTGATAAACTGCCGGTAAAAGTTGCAAAAACCGAGGAAAGATCGTACGTCCTTTACTGATGATGGTGATGACCAGTCGCGAACACCCGAAACTTTGACGGGGTCCATACGTGTTACCCCCTCTTCAAGGATTACCCCCAGGTAATCGATACTAGGGGCGTTGAATACGCATTTTTCTGGCTTGAAAAATAGGTCGTGTTTCTGAGCGACTTCCAGGACATCGCAAACTGCCTTCTGGTGTTGTTCGAGTGTGTTTAGTTGGCGTTTTGTTGCTATTGCAATGTCGTCCATGTAGACTCTGATTGTCATTCCTTTGAGTTCATGCTTTGCTATTGTTGGTTGGTAGATTTCGTTCATGAAGCTTTGGAATGTAGCTGGTGAGTTGCACAGTCCAAAGTACATAACGGTTGGTTCAAAAAGTCCACGGTGTGTTTTAAATGCGGCTTTGTGTTCGTCTCCTTCTTTGATTCGTATATTGTTATATCCTTGTCGGACATCTAGTTTGCTGAATAGTTGGGCTCCTCCCAGATCTCGGATGAGATCATCGATGAGAGGGAGTGGGTATTGGTTTCGTATTGTCCATTCATTGATTCGTCGATAGTCCTGCACTGGTCGTAGCTTCCCGTCTTTCTTTTTGATAAAGAAGAAAGATGATGCGTATGGGGATTTTGAGGGGGGGATGTATCCCTTTTCTACTTGTTCGTCGATGAAATCATCGAGCGCCGCATCCTCTACCCTTGTCATCGGGTACACTTTACAGTCAATCACATCTGGTGCCCCCTTCTTGAAGTCTATTGCGTGATTGCAACTTCTTTTGGGTGGGAACCTCTTTGATTCTTCTTCACTGAATACCTTCGCAAAGCGTTGGTATTCTATTGGTATCTTGACTTCCGTGGTGTATTGTTTGGCGTCCACCGCGAGTTTGACCGCTGATCTTCTTCCATGTACTTGTTCTTCTAAGGTCGCCGCTATTTGTTCTTTTGTTTCAGTTGTGAACATTCATGACACCTTTGCGTCTTCTTCTTCTTCTGTCAGCAGTTTTGCTAGTACTGCTCTCCTGTCATTTGGGTTAACCGATCGTAACACTATAGGGAGCTGTTTCTCATCTATAGTGGCATGACGCCAACTGAACCTTGGTTCGTAGGTGGCAAGCCATGGATATCCCAATAGCACGTCTTCTTTTCCGATGTCTGTGATGAGAAATCTCATTTCTCTTTTTGTTCCTCCTGTTTCCACGTTGAGCGTGAGGTAGTGTGTGATCTGCCCCGCTTTATTAGTGGTATCATCGATGTTGTAGATATTTTTGGGCTTATCTAACACCCGTTGTCCTAATCCCATCCGCTTGACAAAGTTCGGATGTATGAAGTTGTCAGTGGCTCCGGAGTCCACTAACGCTTTGATATCGGCCATGTTGTAACTTGCACGAATGGATACTGGTACTCGCATAGAACAGTAGCGCATAATATACACAGAGTTACAATGTATTGCCCTCACCCAGGCCACCGGGTTCAGGTGCTTCCAAAATCCTGTCCCATCAACTGCTGCAGGACCAGGTCTTTTACTTCTTCATCATCTCCGGCGACTCCTCGTAGCCATTCTGCCGCCTTTTCTTCTTTAGTTGGTGCGGTTTCGGTGGTGCGTGTCTGTGTATCGTGGCGTCTCCTGGGTTGCCTGCAATCGCGACTGATGTGACCCATCTTCTGGCAGTTGTAACACTGCGTTTGGCTGTGGTCTCGTTTAAACTGTCTCTGGATGAACCCTCCTCGTGGTGGGAATGGTGGTTGTGGGGGTTTGGTGTTCCTGTAGTGGTTTGCTATAATGTCTTCTGCTCCTGCTAGTCGTCCTCGCACTCGATCTGCTGATGTGTCCATTCGGTCGTCATTCTGGAGTGGTGCAAGCAACTTAGCTAATGCTCCTCCGGGCGCCCGTCCTGGTTTGAAGGCGTCCAGGTTGCCCCTGACCGTTTGCATGTGGATCCACTTCTGCTGCCTTTTCAGGGCAGAGTCTCTCCATTCCTCGTAGTTTCGGGGGTCATCGTGTCGGTACATGGTTTCATATAGGGCTCGTGGTAGTCCTTTTGTGAAGTATTTGATTGTTTGTTCAGCGTTGATGTTGTACCCTGCATGTCAAACCAGTTGCTCAAACTGAGCAATATAATCATTGATTCTTCCATCCTTCATGTGTATTCCAGCGTCGAGCTGGGCTTGGGCTCGTTCTTTGCTAAGAACGTCGCCGAATTGTCTTTGAAAGGCATTGAGTAGGTTTTCCCACAGCCTGTTGTTGAATTGATCCGTTCCCGTGGCCACTTCGTTAACGAGCCATCGGCTTGCGGACATTACCCATTGGTTAACCGCATTTCCTTGTATGTATGTGAGGAACAACATAGCTTTTTGGTACTTGTTCCTCATAGCGGAGTGGTTGGCGTTGACTCCCGCGTATACCTCCCATTGGAGGATGAATGATTCTGCTTGGGATCTATTCCCTGTGAACGTCGGCGGTGGATTACCGATGAACTTGTCGTTTCCTTGTGGATTGGCTATCGCTGGTCCTGCTTGAGGTGGTCCTCCCCCTCCTTGTGGCCAACCGCCATTGGGTGGTCCTCCTCCTGGTGGTCCTCCCATAGGTGGAAATGGTCTGTTATCGGGTGATGGTACTCGGTTTCGGTTAAGCCTGAATTCGTAGAACATTTCTGTTCCTTCAGGAATGCTTGGTGCATCGGGGACATCTGGTCCCATTGCTCTATTGACGGCTTCCATATCTTCTGGTTGTATTTGTTGGACGTGCCCCGTCTGTTCGTTGATAACGAGTTGGGGTGGCGATACTTCTGTTTGGGTAGTCATGTAGCTGAATGGTATTCCCCTGATTGGTTCGGGGATGTGCAACTCAGCTGTTTGTGCGGCAAGCACGTCTACTTCTGGTGTCACGTGCGGATCACGTGTCATGGCCAGTGGTATCACCAAGCCGATGAAAGTACGATTTGCGTTGCCTGTAAAGGCTGAAGACCCCCCTGAAGTGCGGTTCACTGAAGAAGAAGATGAAGATGCGCTGCAATTAGATGCAGATGAGACATATGAGGTCGCGCGAATGTTGAGTACTGAAGATCATTTCATTGTGGACAACAACACTGGCGATATCGTTCGTTTAGGACTGTGTAAGTCTGAGTCACATGATTAAGCATGTGATCAGCAACCCCCAGACCACGTGAATCTGGTCTAAAGGATAAGTCACGGGGGAAGAACGGTTTCCTCAGGTCGAGATATAATTCCTGAGAGGGTATAGTTGGATGTGGGATTCCCAACTCGGTTAGGCTTTGTCCTGTTTAGGTTCTTTCTGATTGGAACATTCTGATGTTGCCTGATGGCTGTACTTATGATGCGCTGATGTTGCGCCGGACAATTATTGGACGATAGTGAGTCACATAGTGTTATCTCTGACTCATGGTGGGGCCTTCTGCCTCATGTACTGTATGGGCTTATCCCTGTTCATTGATTGGTTACTGTATGCCTGGGTCGTTATCCCTGATGGCTGATTGGACAATACGTTATGGTACGATACCTGTTATTTGTTTGGGACTCAGTTTAGGAGTCAGCCCTGTAGTGTATATAAGGTGCTCTGTCTTGATAGACGAGACCTTATCTTCGTTGTCTTGGAGTCTACCTTGAGATCTACCTTGAACAATTGAAGTGTTGGCTAGTAGTGCCTGTTCCTCTCATCTTGTTGATCCTTGTGTGGTCTGTCCTCTCATCTCTTGAAGATCCCTGTTGTATTCCTCCACTTTGAGGCGAAGCCCTTGTCGTTTGGTTCGTCTCTCGTGTTTGGCCATAGTTATTCAACTGCTGTTTGCCTGTTATTGGATCAAGGTCTACAAGAGTTCCAAGTCGGAACAACGTTTGGTAGAAACGTTACATCTGGTGAGTGCACTACGATTTCGTCAGGTTCCGCTACTTCGCTTCGTGGGGTTGGCGATCGTTCGCTAGTGTGGCTTGACGCAGCTGGGGTTCCTGCTCATAATTGGAATTCAGTTCTTGGTGGTTCTGAGTCGAGGTTTATTTCTTCTTGACCGTCGATGGATCCTTGTTGGTCAATTGGGCACGTGTCCGTGAGTGGTATGTTAATGTGTAGGTTGTCGGCTGCTGGTTGTGTTGCTTCGAAGTAGTTGTTGGTGTTACTCCACCTGAGTTCGACCCAGCAACAACGTTCTTTGTTGAAGACTACGGGGTGAAATCTTTGTGCGGTGGCTGCTTCTGCGTAGTATCCTGTGTTGTTTTCGTCGGACCTCCTTGTGTCTGGTACGTGTCGCCACCTTACTCGTCCTACAAGGTAACGGTTGGGTGCGTCTCGTTCTCTTGAATCGATTCGGTAGGGTTGGAAGTCCCAGCCGTCTTTGGTATTGATGGTTGCCATGGCGTCTGATTGTTTGGAGAGCTTGGATTTAATGTTATGTGCAAGCTGCACGTGAGCCTTGACTTAGGCAACGTAGGGCAAACGCGGTGACTCAGCGGATCCTTGACTCTAGCACGAAGGCTGAGTATCGTCTCAACGCACGAAGGCGGAGTTCTTGGTTTGAGTAGTCGATCACGGTCCAAGAGGACGAGAGAGAGAGTAGAAACGTGACTGGAATAACAAGATGAGAGTGGTACAAGAAATCCAAGCTATCGACCACAACAGTCAATAGCTTCCTTATATAGTGCTATGCTGCAGCCCACCTTCATCAGCGAGACCGCCACTACTACTAAGACATGTCATCGTCCGCGTCTGATCAGTAATCGTACAGTAAGCTGATCAGTAATCGTACAGTAAGCCAATCAGTCATCGTACAGTAAGCTCCTCATCGCCTTAGTAAGTACTAGGGAGCGACTCGTCATCCCCCTTACCATGCTCGTTCGTTACACATATGGAGAGTCCTTTGGCATGGGCAATGTTGTAAGTGTGTACATTGCTTCCGCCGCTATGTGTTACGATTCGGTTGTGGACGTGTCATGATGGATCACTAATGTACGATTACAAAGGATGACTGATGATGACGAGTCACTCATCAGTCATATGACTCATTGATTAACAATCATGAGTCATTACTTACAAATTCCTAGGATGGCGATAGTAGGTTTTAGTCAGGATGTGTCAGCATGTATGATTATGTAAGCAAAAGCGGTCGTGTAGTAACTTGGTACTTATAGGGCTGCAGAATGGTTTGTATTCTGCAGCTTGAGCTTCTTGTTATCTTTGCTTCATGTTGTATCCAAGACTCCTTTCCTCTGCTCCACGTCTTGGGCATACGGCCCTCATCTGCATCACTTCAACATACTGCTTCAGCCTTCGTGCCTGAATACTCCAAGTTCTGCCTTTGTGCGTTGAGGCAAGATCCATCGGGATCATGAGACTCCACCTTCGTGTGTCGAGACGTTACCCAGCCTTTGTGCTTGAGTCTAGGAATTGCTAAGTCACTGTGTTCACCTTACGTCGCCTAAGTCAGGCTCACGTGCAGCTCGCACATTACATTAAGCTCAAGCTCTTCTCATTCGAACACCGTGGCGCCAATTACTACGAAAGACGGCTGGGACTTCCAGCCTTACCAAATCACATCCAGAGAACGAGACACTCCCACTCAATATATCATCAGAAGAATCAGGTGGAGGCACGTACCAGACACTAGGAGAGACGAAGAATACAACACAGGATACTACGCCGAGGCAGCGACCTCGCAAAGGTATCATCCTATCATTTTTAACCGAGAACGCTGTTGCTGGGTCGAACTCAGGTGGAGCAACACCAACCACTATTTTGAAGCAACTCGACCAGCCGCCGACGATTTGAACATCAATATTCCACTAGTAGACGCACGACCCGTCGACCAACAAGGGCCGATTGACGGTCAAGAGGACCAAGAGCTAGAATCAGCACCACCTACAACCGAGCTCCAACTACGAGCACAAACCCCAGCAACCACCAGTGATACCAGTGAACGTCATCCAACAGTATCGGAAGCATCAGTCGAACCAGAAGAAATAGCAGTACACTCACCAGAAGTAGACACACTTGCCGCATGAACAGCTGAGTTACATCTACCAGAACCTATCAGAGGAATACCCTTTATCATGGCCACTCAAACAGAAGTGTCACCACCTCGTATCATCATAAACGAGCACACTGGACACGTACAACCTTTAGCCCAAGAAGACATAGCCGCAGCACGTCGTGCCATGGGACCAGATGTCCCTGATGCACCAAGTCACCAAGGAGAACCAGATATGTTCTACGAATTTGGAACTAACCGCACCATGGTACCCTCACCAGATAACCGCCCATTCCCACCGCAAAGGAGAGGACCACCTACTGGAGGACCACCTAACGGTGGATGGCCAGCAGGAGGTGGTGGCGGAGCCCCAGGAGGAGGAGGTGGCGGACCACACCATGCAGCAATCAACGTCCCTCAAGGAGGAGGCAACGACAAGTTCATCGGCAATTCACCCCCAACATTCACTGGATCTAGGACCCAAGCCGAAACATTCATACTTCAGTGGGAAGTATATGCAGGAGTCAATGCCAACCACTCCGCCATGAGGAACAAATATCAAAAAGCTATGTTGTTCCTCACATACATTCAGGGAAACGCAGTTAACCAGTGGGTCATGTCCGCCAGCTGGTGGCTTGTCAACAAGGTCGCCACTGGAACCAACCAATTCGACGATCGGCTATGGGAGAATCTACTCCACGCATTCAGAAGACAATTTGGCGACGTACTCAGCAAAGAACGTGCCCAAGCCCAGCTCGATGCTGGCATCCACATGAAAGATGGGAAGGTAGACGACTACATCGCCCTCTTCGAACAGCTCGTTCGACACACAGGATACAATATCAACAGCGAGCAAACCCTCAAGTACTTCACCAAGGGACTACCCAGAGCCCTTTACGAAACCATGTACCAACACGACGACCCGCAAAACTACGAAGATTGGAGGGCGTTGGCACTAAAGCGACAGCAGAAGTGGATCCATATGCAGACCATCCGAGGCAACCTAGATGCCTTCAAACCAGGACGCGCGAAAGGAGGCGCATTAGCTAAGTTGCTAGCACCTCTTCGAGACGACGACAGAATGGACACTTCCGCAGATCAAGTACGAGGTCGACTCGCAGGAGCAGAAGATGTCATCGCCAACCACGGGCGAAACCCCGAACCACCACAACCGCCATACCCACCACATGGGGGATTCCTTCAAAGGCAACGGGAATTCAGGCGTGACAACAGCCAAATACAGTGTTATAACTGTCAGAAGATGGGACACTTTAGCCGCGATTGCAGGCAGCCACGGCGCCAGCGCGGATCCCAGACACGAGCCACAGAAACCACACCCACTAAAGAAGAAAAGGCAGCGGAATGGCTACGAGGAGTGGCCAGCGAAGGAGACGAGGTGAAGGATTTGGTCCTGCAACAACTGATCAGGCAGGATTTTGCAAGCGCCTGAACCCAATGGCCTGGGTGAGGGCAATTTGTTGTAACTCTGTGTATATTATGCACTATCGATCTATGCGAGTTCCAGTTTCGATTCGTGCAAGTTACAACATGGCCAACATAAAAGCATTGGTGGACTCAGGAGCCACCAACAATTTCATCCACCCAAACTTCATCAAAAGAATGGGGCTAGGACAGCGGGCATTAGATAAGCCCAAAAACATCTTTAACATCGACGATACCACTAATAAGGCGGGTCAGATAACACACTATCTAACGCTTCAAGTGGAGACAGGAGGAACTAAGCGAGAAATGCGCTTCCTTGTCACAAACATAGGAAAAGAGGACGTATTACTGGGTTACCCATGGCTAGCCACCTACGAACCACGGTTCAGCTGGCGCCACGCCACTATAGATGAGAAGCAACTCCCTATAGTGTTGCGATCAATTAACCCTACCGACAGGAGAGCAGTTTTGGCGCAACTCCTAACAGAGACAGCCAATGATGTACACGTAGCAAGAATGTTCACCACCGAAACCAAAAAGCAAATAGTGGGTGAACTAGAAGAACAAGTACGAGGGAGAAAGTCAGTGGTAGAGCTAGCGGTCGAAGCTCAACAATACACGAAAAAGGTGGACATACCAGAAGAATACCAACACTTCGCGAAGGTATTCAGCGAAGAAGAGTCAAAGTGATTTCCACCAAAACGAAGCTGCGACCACGCTATTGACTTTAAACCAGGAGTTCCTGACGTCATTGACTGCAAAGTCTACCCTATGACTAGGGTAGAAGACACAGCGTTAGACAAATTCATCGACGAACAAACTGCAAAAGGTTACATCCGTCCCTCGAAATCCCCGTACGCATCATCATTCTTCTTTATCAAAAAAAAGGATGGAAAACTACATCCCGTACAGGACTATCGAAAGATCAATGATTGGACAATTTGGAACCAGTACCCACTTCCCCTCATCGACGATCTCATCAGGGATCTCGGGGGAGCACAGATATTCACGAAACTGGACGTCAGACAAGGCTACAACAACATTCGCATCAAAGAAGGAGACGAACATAAGGCAGCATTCAAGACACGCAGAGGACTCTTCGAACCCACAGTTATGTATTTTGGGCTGTGTAACTCACCAGCCACGTTCCAGAGCTTCATGAACCAAATTTATCAACCTATTATCACCAAACATGAAGCCCATGGGACAACAATTCGGGTTTACATGGATGACATCGCCATCGCAACCGCAAGGCATGCGGACTCCATCTCCAAACATCAGCAAGCTGTCGCCAATGTCCTTGCAGTCGCGCAAGAACACGACCTTTATTTCAAACCGGAGAAATGTGTATTCAACGCACCCCGAATCGATTACCTGGGGGTAATCCTTGAAGAGGGGGTGACACATATGGACCCCATCAAAATTTCGGGTGTCAAGGAGTGGGCCTTGCCCACCACAGTTAAGGACGTCAGATCTTTCTTAGGTTTTTGCAACTTTTACCGGCAGTTCATTAAAGGATTCGCAACCATCGCCAA
Source organism: Lactarius quietus (assembly GCA_015025155.1). Classification (NCBI taxonomy): domain Eukaryota; kingdom Fungi; phylum Basidiomycota; class Agaricomycetes; order Russulales; family Russulaceae; genus Lactarius; species Lactarius quietus. The sequence goes on from WITN01000479.1 coordinate 15,194, forward strand.
ACCACTCAATGAACTCACACGCAAGGATGAACCATGGCAATGGGGAGCACGTCAAGAAGAAGCATTTCTAGCCCTCAAAAGACGCGTAACCACAGAACCTATCTTAGCACACCCTGATCAGAACCAACAGTTTGACCTTGAAGTGGACACGTCGGGATTCGCAGTTGGTGCTGTCTTACTACAGAAGAAACAAGACAGAAAACGACACCCAGTGGGCTATTACTCTGCCACTCTCAATGCGGCAGAACGAAACTACGACATTTACAATCTCGAATTACTGGCTATCGTCAAAGCACTGTGCAATTGGAGACATCTATTAGCAGGATCTCCTCATAAGGTCCGCATATTCTCCGATCATATGAACCTCCAATACTGGCGGGATCCCCAGAAGATCAGCAGGAGGATCGCCCGTGAAGCACTAGAATTGGCTGAATACAACTTTGAGATCCACCATGTCAAAGGGACCGCCAACGGACGAGCTGACGCACTCTCGCGCCGACCAGATTATGATCAAGGAGAGAAGGACAATGAGAACGTCACCGTCCTCCCAGAAAAACTGTTCATACGAACTATCACAACATCAAAGAAGACACAAAACGAAGACACTATACACAAATGGGTAGATCCCCACAAACTAACCAAGGTCAACGACCTCTGGTGGTATCACGGAAGATGACTAGTAGTCGCCAGAACAGACGCGGACATTAGAGAAGTCATATCCTCTCATCACGATCCACCAATTCACGGACACCCAGGAATCGCACGTACCATGCAGCTGGTAGAACGCCACTATTGGTGGCCTTCGCTGCGACGCGATGTCACTGAATATGTGAAGGGATGTGCAGAATGCCAACGATGCAAAGTCAACACGCACAATATGAAGGCACCGTTACAACCCATCTTCCCAAAGCCAGACGCTACGCCATTCGAAGTGGTAGCCCTGGACTTCATTACTAAACTGCCGATATCACAAAACTTCGACTCTATACTTACGGTCACTGACCATGACTGTTCAAAGGCGTCAATATTCATACCATGCAGAGAAGAAATATCAGGAGAAGAAACAGCAGCCCTCTACGCCGAACACGTAGTCAAACGCTTCAGGCTTCCATCAAAAGTTATCAGTGATCGAGACCCTCGATTTGCGTCCAAGTTCACAAGGGAGCTATGCCGTATACTGGGAATACAGCAGAACATTTCCACAGCCTATCATCCTCGAACAGATGGACAGTCCAAGCGTACTAACCAATGGCTAGAGCAATACCTCAGATTCTGGGTCAACGAGAGGCAAGATGACTGGGCACCACGCCTAGCCATTGCTGAATTCGCACACAATAATTGGATCAACGAATCCACTCGTGAGTCACCATTTCACATTCTGATGGGATATCATCCTCGCACTAATTGGACAGATACACTGTCTCCTATCCCACAAGTCACCACACGCTTAGAACAATTAAAAGAGTCGAGGGACAGGGCGCAAAACCTTATGCAGCGAGCGCAAGAGTCATGGATCAAACACCGTGATACGCCCAAGTACCAGATTGGAGACCAAGTGTGGCTAGAAGGACGCCACCTATGTACTAACCAACCAACCACGAAACTTGCGCCCAGAAGGCACGGACCTTTCAAGGTCATCCAGGTGATGTCTCATGTCAACTATCGCCTCAAACTTCCCACGCAGTGGAACATCCATGATGTGTTTCACACAGACCTCCTGACACCTTACAAGGAAACGCTGATTCATGGCACAAACTATCAGCGCCCACCACCGGATCTAGTAGAAGGCGTGGAAGAATACGAGGTCGAGAAAGTGTTAGACTCCAGAAGACATGGACGAGGGCGCAAACTCCAGTACCTGATCAAATGGAAGGGCTACCCAGACTCTGACAACCAGTGGGTCAACTGGGACGACGCTCACGCAGAAGAGGCAATTCGGGAGTTTAAACATTTGAACCCCGCCAGAGAGACTCACATAAAGGCGAGTCAAGTTTGCGAAGGAGAGTCAGCACTACTACCACTCCCTTCCATGACTACCAACAGTTCCTCTTTTCCTTCACAATATGTCGTCGACTTCGACTCCCTCACACCCATTACAACCTACGACCACAACAACAACGTCGACGATCAACTCTGCTCGGCACTGGAGCACGTTAGGGTGGCTGCCGAATGAGCGGCGGCGACCCGGGACATTATCAACGTGGCCTGCGACCTCGTGGAAGCATGCGGCAATTTCCCCTATCCAGAGGGAGGCAGACTTGAAGAAGACAGCGACGCCAGACAAACAGCTGTGGAAGAAGGTCGTCACTGCCTAGAGGGCGGATCAGATGTGGGTAGCGAGGGGGAGAGAGATGGAGAGGAGGATGAAGGCAGGAGACTTCACCCGGGCAGTCCACATCCCACCGCCGTCATTGACATTACCGCTGACTCGGACTCGGACTCAGGCGATGAGTCTTCCTATCATAACGCAACCGTGGTATGCACCCGCTGCAACCACGACCCCGACTATTGCCACTGCGCCCCCTGGCGAGTGCCGCCTCCACACGCAGTGGACTACACTATCATCCCAGCCGCCGAAGAAACCGACAACGAAGAAACCCCAGCGATACACCGCCAAGAAGCCTCACCAGTGGCGGCGGTGGTATACGGAAGAGCCGCGCAAGAAGCCGACACTGGAGGAAGAGTATCGGGCAATAACGCAAGGCGCGAATCCTCTCCCATCACGATGTGATGCCTTAAACGTCCCCTATCGCCCACTCCCAACGGCTTCGTCCTCAACCGCGGCCTGAACTGGGTCCCCCTAGCGCTGCAAAGCGAGGGAAGGAAGACACCCGCTAAGTTCGTTCGGGTCCGCATGATGGACAACCCCGAGGTCTTTGGCACCTTTGGGTCGGGGAGAACCAATCTACAGAGGGGAGCTACACGCCGAAGTGTGCTTTGATATGGGGCCCACAGCTGAGTATACCCTCGAGGACTTGAAACATTTTCACGCTGACAAGCGGTCGGTAGACGAGGCGATGGCCTGCCTTGGAGATATATCACTCCAGGCTGAGGTACGCCGCTACCGCGCCTTGCGCGAGGTCATCGAAGAGCTTGAGGCAGCCATCAAGCGCCTCAAGGATGACATCTATGTCCACATCGAAAGGGCGCGCCACTCAGCCGCGAGACTTGGGCGGGCTCATGCCCTGAAGCGGGTGCATGATGAACAGCAGACAGATGTCGGACTTACGCAGGTTCCTGGTTGGGTTGTGGAACGAGGGCGTTCACCCTGAAAAGGGGGTGATGTTACGATTCAGTTGTGGACGTGTCATGATGGATCACTAATGTACGATTACAAAGGATAACTGATGATGACGAGTCGCTCATCAGTCATATGACTCATCGATTAACAATCATGAGTCATTACTTACAAATTCCTAGGATGGCGATAGTAGGTTTTAGTCAGGATGTGTCAGCATGTATGATTATGTAAGCAAAAGCGGTCGTGTAGTAACTTGGTACTTATAGGGCTGCAGAATGGTTTGTATTCTGCAGCTTGAGCTTCTTGTTATCTTTGCTTCATGTTGTATCCAAGACTCCTTTCCTCTGCTCCACGTCTTGGGCATACGGCCCTCATCTGCATCACTTCGACATACTGCTTCGGCCTTTGTGCCTGAATACTCCAAGTTCCACCTTTGTGCGTTGAGGCAAGATCCATCGGGATCACAAGACTCCACCTTCATGTGTCAAGACGTTACTCAGCCTTTGTGCTTAAGTCTAGGAATTGCTAAGTCACCGCGTTCACCTTATGTCGCCTAAGTCAGGCTCATGTGCAGCTCGCACGTTACACTATGGGAGGGCCTGAAGCGCGACACGCATGACCCAATGCACATCAAGTGTATAGCCTGCACCATGTCAAGCTTCCACGTTAACACAACATACTCAGTCTGAGACACCGGTGACTGCATTTATGTTCATAGCATAGACTTGTATTTAAGAGACAATCAATATATTTCTTTGGTTTTTGTCTAAAAAATAGTGTGCATGTTGGAAAAGTGAATGCAGATGTGTGGTTAAAAGGTGCTCGTTTTACACCAAAAGTCTTTAAATATAGCAAAATGGAAGTGGCAACATTTTTTTTTGCACAAAATGAGGTTTTTTAAGATTTAGCTCTTTTGAGCCTTTCAAGACCAAAAAAGCTCTTTTGACAACCAAAAGAGCTTTTTCGAGACCAAAAGAGCTCTTTTGAGCAAAGAGGTTTTTCCTGATGCACTCACTTGCCACGGTCCGAAGTTATCCACACCACAACCATGGGCTGGTCAGTGGTTGGTCCAACGTTGCTGGTGGCCTGACTCGGACCCTGGTTCCTTGCCCCTTTCGTGACCATAAGTTACAGTAACAGATCGTCCTCTGGACTGTGTTACAATCTCTTCGCATCACAACTGGACAGTAACTGGACATCAACGTATCAACAGTCACCAGATGTCATTCTTGTGTTTTTTTCTAAAAGCACCTCTCCACCAACAATCGTGAGTGCGAGACTCGAGGAGTTCTCACCGGAGGGCGCCATAGGTATTGCCTTGGGCTACAGGACACAGCACAGGAGGAATTTACAAGTCCGTGAGGTGCATGTCGAGTTTCGCTCCATCCACATCGTTGACCTCTCCATATCTCTGATCGTCCCAAGGGAACGTGGCGCTATCTACCATCCCAAAAGTGCATCTCTGTGTCACACTATCTCCTTGCAAGACTAAGCTCGAAGCGCGCAAACGTGAACGTTGGAGCGTTCCTCCTCTGTCAGCAAGTTGCTTTCTGTTTTGTATACATGTTCCCTCCTGCTCTATTCGATGTGTATGGCTACTACCCACCCAGTCGCAACACTGAGGATCGGCATCATTAATGGCCTGCTCGCACTGCCAGATCCGATCACTGTTGAAACATAATAAGTACATACACATCTTATCCATAGCAGTTACGACATTACAGTAGTATCGTACATATGATTACCATATTAGTGTGATGAGTATCTCACTGTTTATATGCAACAGAGAGACCAAGGATCATGAGGAACAGGGTGGCTGACGTCGAACCAACAAGGGAATAGAACAGGGAGAGAAGACAATGGACCACAAGTAGCAAGACAAGGATGAGGAACAACCCAATGGTGGGAAGCTGCTTAGTAGACAGGAAGGTACAAGTGGGGATGTCGCAAGTGGACAGTCTGAGGGACTGTCTGTTACATTGCTCCAGCTTATATACCCGAATACATGGTCTGTGCATACTTTAGGGGAGGCCCAACTCCGATCCACGGGTGGGCCCATGGAATACTCTAGAAGGATTCTAAAGATAGCATGGAATGTGCTGGAAGGTTTCTAAGTATATTGTCCAATAGCATTAATCCCTGACAAGCTCTGCTCATCAGGTGATTGATCAACAATCTTCGTTTACCGATCAACGGACTTTCGCTTGGTAAGTCCTGGTTCTGGACCGGGCCTTTCTTGAATAGGAAGGAAAGGATTATCCAATCCTTTCACGCACGTCGTCTTGGCTAGTTCCACTAGACCAATACTTTGTATTCCTGGGTTTGTGTGCACGTTCCCTTGCACACTCTTGAGTTTCATGGGTAAGTCACGGACCAAGGTATAGGTTCGTGACAGTATCCCCTCTTTAGGACTGTGCTGCACCATCAGCACTCTAAGGTTACTTGGTCGAGGTGCAGAGGGGTTTCTGGCATGGAACTGGTGAACTAGGAGTGATGCATGTTTCATTTGTGATGCAGGGAGCCATGAGTTTTCGGAACTAGGGTAGCCCTTCCACTTGATGAGGTACAAGATCCCTTTCTTATTGGGTGACACTTTGGACTGGAGTACTGTTTCAACTTCGTAGTGTTCTTCTTCTCCTTGAACTATATCTGGAGGAGGTCTGGTGAAGTTAGGTCCATGCGCAGGGGTTTCCTTGTATGGTGATATCAGGGAGCTGTGGAAGACTGGGTGGATTCGCCATGACTTGGGTAGTTGGAGTTTGCAATTAACTCCCCATGTAGATAGTACTTTGAATGGACCATGGCATCTGGGGGCTAACTTGGCTTTAGGGTGCATGGTGTGAACATTGGTTCCTTCTAACCAGACTAGGTCTCCTGGTTTGAACACATGGGAAGCAATGGGTACTCTGGATCTCTTCATGACCTCTGCAGCTATTTTGAGTGCTGCTGTAACTTCAGACCATACTTGGTCTAAAGTGCAAAGACGTTCTTCTACTGTAGGGATTTTGGTAGTGAAGTTTACTGGGGGAATGAACTCTGGTTTGAATCTGTACCAGACTTCAAAGGGAGATTTTCCTGTGGCGCTGTGTTGGCGAGCATTGTGTGCAAACTCCATGAAGGGTATTAATTCTACCCAATTGTCTTGCTGGAAGTTGCAAAAGACACGGAGGTACTGCTCCAACTCCTGATTGACTCTTTCTGTTTCGCCATCTGTTTGGGGGTGCATCAGCATTTTATCTGACGGCCTGGAGAGTACTGGAGGTACTGGCTCCAGTACACCAGTACGCCAGAATGGTGACTGGAGCCAGAATTTCCTGACCGAAACAGACGGGCCGACTGGACCCAGACACTCACCAGCCATGTCCAGACACTGTCCAGACATCCTTCCAGAATGTGTTCCAGTCATTTGTCCAGAATCACGCAAGCTCACCCAGTCACCCACCAGTCGTCAATGCATAAAGTATTCAGGTCAATATATTCATCAGATGTGCTACGATTTACACTGTAACTAATTTTACAGGCTAACTAACACCGTCATCACGGCCAACACCCCATTCACCTCACTGGACTGTGTTCACCTGGCGAACAGGGCAGGGTCCTGGCTCAGATGTCCTGTTCGAAGGGTACAGTTTCAAGATCACAGCCTCTGTGCCTCCGATGCCACTCTATAGTGCACTGAACAACTGAGATCTGACCGAGGCAGGTTAGTCCAAAAAAGGTATAGTGAACCATTAGCTTTAGACAGTGCTGCAGTGGAACTGGAACTGGAACCTGAGCTAACTTGTGCCACCAGAAAAATGACATTACGATGTCCACAGCTGTGGGTAGTGAATCAGACTGAATCATACTTGCTTCATTTTTATAAGCGCATTTAAGGAGATATAACCTAACAAACCCACGGGGTTAATGGGAGGCTCGAGGGCATTATGCTACAGGGTTGATGGGGATTCAAAGCTACCCGCGGGCGTGCAGGGCAGTGAAAGGTGGGCGCATCAATTTTCAGCGCGCAAGGTTGCTCGGATCCAAATACCAGGCCATGGCCGTGGGAACCATAAGATCACGTGTTTGTCATCCAACACAGACCGAGTGGAGGTTTTTACAATGAATGAGGCTTGACAGGAGGGAGGGATCGTATATTGAGTCTACCCTCGTCTGTAGAGCTGGAGGTCTTTGATGCTGTAGAGGATTAGGACCGCGGATTTACGAATGCTTCATACCTGTACAGACGGGCACCAGTCTGGAACAAGGTCTAGTATTAACTTGGCTTCCAAATACAGTAACCATTATCAGGAAGGACAGGATATAACAAAATTCCAATAGGGTGGCGGATAAGGCACATAGGCGATCACTCTCGTACATCTTAGAGAGAAATGGCAGTGCTCGTGGGCCCTACGGCAGTCCCGCCAACGCCAAGCTCCGCCACGACTGGTGTCGTCTAGATCATACGGAGTGCAGCGGCACCCAGAAGTGTCCACCTGACTTCGATATAAATGTGAGAGCTAGCCCACCATGGGGGCGCGCGCCCGCTGGCCATCCATCGACATAGCCGTTGCACTGGCCATCGTGCTGTTCGGTAGAGTGCCAGTCGCCGTCAGTGTCAAGGGAGAAAGGCGCACCTACAGACTGTTGGCACTGGGTCGGTATAAATCGCGTTTGACGCGTTGACCAAGGCAACTTAAAGATCATTTTCACAATTATTCTCCCGCCAATCACAGAGAGACCACTGGGGGGATGGAACCCCGAGGTAATATTCTGCTTTGGCTATGCCGCACCGGGATGACACGGAAACTCCTCCCCGACGATTGGGCAGCGCTAACTCGCCAGCTTTGGCATGGGATTGCAAGACGTGTTTGGCCCCGCAAGAAGTGTCCTATAACTGTCATGGCTAGAAGGGACGATATTGAAAAGTTGGTGGCGGCTTCGTGAGCGTGCTTCAGTGTCGTCTTCAAGTAAATAACCTTACGTACCTGGCAGAGATTGGCGTGATGAAGGGAATTCACTAGAAGACATCCTCCCGCTCGCTGAAGTGATAGTTTTCATTTACAACTCAAAGAGGGGGCACGGGATCCGAGTTGAAGACCCCACCCGTGTTCGGGCCCTGATAGACCTCATGACAGACCTCCTGGAAACTCTCAAGAACCAAGTGGAAGAGGAATTCGGGGAGTACGTCATGGTCGGGGTTGACGACTCCAGGGAATCATACTCGTCAGACACATCTGATGCGGGTTCGGTTGCCTGGTCGGAGTACACGGTCAAGAGCATCGCGTCATGGAAGGAGCGCACGAGTTGGTTTTTCCGTTTCAGGTTCACTGGTGGCGTAAAAAGGAGTATGACGTGCTAGTAAACGTTGTCGTTATTCGAGTAGTTATATATCATAGTTCAGAGAGAAGTAACAGAGACACTAGACCGTTGCGTTGGCGATAGGCACAACGATCGTATACTGTACCATGTCTTGTACTTGCACTACAGGGCGTCTCCAGAGATCCAACCCGATTCGAGCCATCCGCACGTCGGGGCCTGTTGCAGTCCCGCGGATTCGGTCATAGAAGGGACAAGGACGGACGGTGTGTAACAGCTGGATGATTTGTGGCCCCTTCCTTGCCAGGTAGTGACTTCGCAACTGTTGGCCCCGCGGGATTGTGAACATCAGATATTCCAGACTTCCCGCGGTATTCGAACCCTCATGTGGACAAACCTGACAGTGCTCATGGAGAACCAACGAATGGGGCGTGGCGCTTCCAAATTAGTAATTGATTATATGTCAGTTGGCTAACTTGGCACTGTGGCGTAGCCAAATAGAGAACTTACAGTATCCCGACGCATTGTGGTGTCACCAGAGGGAAGTATTCTCTGTATCTGTTGCTTGAGCCGAGAGTCGCGATTTCGAAAAAGTGGACAGATACTCCTCACACCTCGGGTAACGCGGGTGACGTCTTCTTCTCACCTTACCTCCCTGGGCAAGTCTCCGAGGGTCGATCGTAGTGCGGTCGACGCACTGAGTCCGCCAGTTCATTCGGCGGCATACCTGATCGAGCTATCTTGGCATTCGTTCATCCTTTTCCGCAAACTCAGTGGTGACCTTGCTGGTGACAGTCTGGTGACCCCTTCGTTCTTGAGAGGATCCGCAGACAAGGACTGTCTGGTACCTGGTCATTGTGCTCCGCATGGTCACATGGCGGGATCTGCATCCATCGGCGCGCCCGTGTTTTGCCAAATGCGGCCATAACCTCCTTCTGTTTCCATGCCGGGATTGCCCGTGCCATCGCTTGCAGAGCCTCTTTTACGTACGTCCTTTGTAATTGGACGCTCCCACGTTATCGCCGCCCCGACTCTTAATGGGCGCGCTCCCTGCCCATTTTTCCTCCTCCTCTATCCCTATTACTGCTCTGTGCCAGCCAGTCTTGCACACACACATGTCGGAAACACATTCTTCCCACCGCGACGCCACTTCCGCTCGATCCTGGAGGCGTACCGTCGCGGACGCCCTTGCTCTGGCCCAATCGGCCGTCGACCTCGACATGACAAAAACGGACCCTGCGGGGGCGCTGCTCGCGTACACCGAGAGTGTGCAACGTCTCCGTAGCATCCGGGCCCGACTGGAGCGCCACGGCGCTCGTGCACAGGCTCGCCAGCTGGCCGCGATCGTGCGTCTCATTTTCTTACACGGCCACCTCTGTTCTGACCCAACGCCCAGTGTGACGGGTATACCGAGCGGATGCGCCGGCTGTCCGTAGCGTGCGCGGTTCCACCACCGCCGTACGAGTACCAGCCCTCCCGTTCTCCGTGCGACGGTGATTGTTCGTCTTCGCTGGTGCTGGCGCCCACATTCCCTATCGAGGCCCCGCCTGCGTACACGACGGAACCTAGCCATAGACTACCACAGGAAAAGATCCCCCCTCACAACTAGCCCAAGTGTGGCCGTACACATTTGGGTTTGATTGATGACGTCACACGAACATTGCATGTATTCTGATTTTTTCTGCTCAGCCTTCATACCCAGCCCACATACCCACACAGCTTTTGGACTAGGATTACTGTAAAACACCCATTCATTTCTGCTACTGGTTCTTTCATACTCGGACTAAGTTTACAGTACTCTCCTCAAAGGAACTTACCGTCACTCGTTTAATCACAATCTAATTGATTCTTCTAAAGTCAAATTTCGACGAGGCTTAGCACTCAGATGCGATGGGTTTCGTTCGTGAACTAACAGAGTGCCTGGATACGAACATCCCCAGAAGGGAATTCGTGCGAGTTCACTAATCTGGCAGTCAACCAAAAGGATGCGCGAGCAGCAGACACAGCAATACAGCAACCCGCTACCCCGAATTCCTTGTAGGAGATCGACCGAAGGTGCGGACCGTATTTGATATCAAACCAACCAGAGTGAAGTTAGTCCGGGCCGTATATACTTGGCATAGTGGCTAACTGGCTAACTCGGAGTGGCCAACTCGGCGATGCAGAGAACGTTAGGGCAGCCGCGATATGACCGGTGGTCGTGCCGTATCTTCCGTGGTTTGTGCTTCTGGTGGCACATGGATCAACACTGGACGTGGCGACGAAGGCTCAATCGACATCGGTGTAACCCTCAAATCAAGCGAAGCGACGGCGACGGGGAGAGAGGAAGGTTCAAGGGAAGGGTTGTTACTCTCAAAGGTTGCTCTGAGTAAAATTGATGAGCGATCAAGTGATCGCCAAGACCGTTGAGACTCAGTTCCGTGGTGCTGAGGCAGGATGAAATCTACCAAGATACCTGGTATTGTATCCTTTTGGAAAACCCCTACAGCTCAGTTCACGAATGCGAGAGACGGACGAGGGTGAGGTGGTGATTCCTCGTTGGGATAGTCTAATAGCACCCAAACCGTAGAAATCGTATCATACATCGGCTGAGCTGCCGGTTATCCCCTCTATTCCCATTTACTTTAACGGTTGCACACAGCTTATGGTCTTAGCCGAGGAGTCGATCTTACCTAACTCACCAACCCCAACGACCTACCACAATGAGACCTACCAATCGATGGACAGTAACTGAGTCTAATTCTCCTATTTAAAATCCCCACTCTTGTTGTTCACCACATCCGTCATCCTAGTACACCCTCTCCCCTACACCCGCACCATGTCTTCCCCGCCTCCGCCATACGCCTTGCAACCACCACCTACGTACAAATTCTCTAATAAGCTCCCAGCGTGTCCGCCCCGCCAATCGTCACGACAAACGTTGTCAATAGCACTGCAGCGCGCACGACACGCGGTCCAGCTCGACTCCTCTGGGTCAGACGTACCCTCCGCCATTGCTGCCTACGACGAAGCCATAGAGCTGCTTCGACGCGTCATTGCCCGCCGTTCACGGAAACCAGGGAACGAGGCAGAGGTCGAGCGTGTCATGAACATCGTGAGTCTACTTTCCTAACAATTTCTCCCCTTCTTCCCCTTTTCCTTCGCTGCCGCACTCCTGTGCCGTAAAGCGTCTTTTGTTATTCAGTTCCCTGTTCGCTCACTGTCTCATGTTTCACCCTTGTATTTTTGTCAGCATGACAGATACGTGCTTCGTGTACGCGAGCTCTGTCGCGCGCGCCGTCTCCCCTTACCGAGTCATGTAGCAGACGCGCGTTTGACGTCTCGCCATCCCCTTCGAGATTCTCCTCCGGACACCGTGTCACCCACGAGCGCTGACTCGGACTCTGAACTCTCGTCACTGCTATTGTCGGCGTCGTCCTCATCAGTAACGTCCGCTTCGTCCGTCGATGGAGCACGCCACCGCCACGAGTGGATCGTCTCGGAGGCATGTGACGAAGAAGTGAAGGAGTGGGGACAGTATCTCAATGGAGGTGGGGATGACCACCGCGCATCGGTCGCAACGGCCGCAGTGTGGAGTAAAATTGCTGTGTCGCACGGATGATCTATTCCGTACTACTTTGACCTGTCCGTGGGCATACTCTCTTTGTCACGAATGTGGATGGGTCCGGGCCCACTTCGGGTAAAATACTCGTGGCCCATCCATGACTACGGTATATACTGTAGTTTTTTGTCTGCATTCACGTTTCCATGACACATGGTTCTTACAATATTTGTAGTAACTTATTTTTATTGCTCGGACAAAGCGCGACTGGCCGACCACCGGTCAGCATGTGAATTGGTCGACTGTACAATAGCATATACAATACCGATACGTGCTGCGCTCACACGTGTATCTCCAATGGGCCCCCAAAGGGGTGGGGTTGGCGTCAAAGCAACGGCATTCCGCTGCGGCTGTCTCCGACGCTTCCGAGTCGGAGCGATCAGCAATAATTAACGTGTCTCGACAGCTGAGACCCCCGAAACCCCGGGAAAGCGAGAAAATTGGTCAGCACAACGTGCTACTAAATCGCCTTTGCATCATGCCATGATGCTGCAGCGGCCACTGCTGTAGCCTACGTGCAGAGTGGAAGCAAGCCACGGCGGCCGCTCAACGCACGCAGGATCCAAAGGTGTGATATAATTATAAGATGGCCTTCCGGATTCGGTTTCAGTGTTCCGAAGGACCAGGATATGAGCAACCTGGCGGGTCGCGCGTGGTCATAATTTCCCCACTCACATAAAACACCTGCGGTCTGAGAAGCCTCACGACGTAACTCAGCTTGTTAAAAACCACCGGTCACAGGAAAACGCGAGGCGAGCACCATCTGCTTCTGAGCAGTTATAGTCATTCCGGCTCTGCAGAAAGAAAAGTTTTCGATCGCTTGTCCTTGCGCAAGTCTGCAAATTCTGTGACCGAACCGCACTTCTCCGAAGAATCACGACAAGATCTATGGTCGGGCACAAGGTCGGGCATTTCACTATTGCCCCCTCTTGCTAAGGGGTCAATGCTCCTGACCGTCTGAGTCGCCGCCATGTCTAATTCTCGACCTCGGTTCTGGAAAGTAAATCAGAAAAGCCAGCGAATCCTACATACTTGGGCGTGTCGGGTCCAGCGTAGACACGCGTTGACCGGGAGCTACGAGATATGAACTTCAGCCTGTGGGCTTGTGGCGGTGGTGGCGGTCGCAACTCAGATTGCCGGCCCCACTTTCGACGCATGCCCTGGGCCTTGTCGTCATGAGAGTCGTCACCGGTCCACGAACTCTTTCTGCTCTTACTTGGTAGCTGGCTCGAAACTTGTAACCCTACTTCTTAGCCCCTCGCTGAGTCTCACTCTCGAACATAACACGGACCATACATAGCGTGGCAACAGTCTGCGTTACCGTTTTGAGTGAGGTGTTCGCTAAGCTCCCCCACGTTTTTTTTTTGTTAATGCGGTGGGTTTGATGGACACACTGAGGGCTGTCAAATGGCTGCAAGATCGAGAACGGCAGGCAAGCGAGTACCACCACAGTAGCCTCTAGCAGCGAAATAATTGCTTCCAAGTCTCCCGCTGACAGCTCACAGGGGGAATAGCGAGCGGAAAGTGTCCCACAGAGTGAAATGGAGGTTCGGGCGATCGCAGACGACTTCCAGTATACGGGGGTTACTCCCCGTCTCCCTTGTCTTGGGCTCGGTGAGGCGTGAATGTGTTCTACAGCGGACCTCAGAAGCGCAAATTGATCAGGAACAGGGGCTCGTGATATTTTTTATTCGTGCCGGAATTGGGGTTTAGCTGAGGATCTCCAGGAGGCGGTTCGGTCTTCGTGAGGCCCGGCAATCGATGTGGTGGGATTCTGCGGGGCCTTTTAGACTTGGGAGGAGCAGAGCCGCAGCGAGTACAGGAAATAATTTCTATTTGCCTCCAAATGTGGTAATTGAGAAATGAGCCATCTGATACAGGCGGAGTGTACGTGTAGGGTTGACATTTTCCTCGGTGGCAGACCCCAAAGACGGGCAGTCTGTAATACTGATTCTGCGAGGCATCACCGCATCACATTTGGCAACAAATGTGCGGGTTCTATAGTCAGGAATTAATGGCTTCGTAGATCGCCTTCTTGGACGCCCCTAAACCATGGGGAAATCAAGGGTAGCATCCAGTGAACAGAGATGAGTAACGTCAACTAGCAGGGGGACAATAGTGAGAACGGTCACGTTGTGTCTGGTGAGGCGGCTCTGCTGAGGGTGCGTATCTAAGCGAGGGTCTTGATAGATGTACTTCACTGAAGGGCTGTGAGATAACCACTGCTCCGCGCGTATGTACAGCCTTCGCTACACTAGAGAAATTGAACGTCACAAAAAGTGCCCGTTTGAGCATCGTGTCCGCAGGTGGAGTGTAATGAGCGGCGATAGAGGTGCCAATCCCTGTCTGTCGACTGTAGCCGGCCGCAGGCCGTAGTCCACCCCAGAAGAGCGTGTACGATCTGGTAATGGCGGGCATTGGAAGCCGACTGAGAGGGTGTTCAGCCCCGGGGACATTGCGTGTGTGAATGAATGAGAGCGTGTCTGAAGCCGAATTTGACGCGTTTTGACAACCCGCATTCCGCGCGCTTTCCACCAGCGTGGCATTTTCGTTTGCGCGGTACGAAACTACGATATTGCGAACACTCAGGGCCAATGTTATCAGAACTTAACTTCAACGATGGCCGGTTCCACAGCTGGTATATTAACCCCTGCGCTCGGCTTGCCAACCGCCAACTCAAAGCTCATATGTCCTCCATCCCTGACGAACTCACAGCGACCGTCTTCTCCATCGTGAGATCCCTCCCGAGACTTCAGAAGGCGAAGCTCATACTCGACCATTGTCTTGCGCTACTAGATGCTGGGCAGTGAGTGCTAAGCCCACTTCCGGCGATGGCGTCGCTGATTTTAGCCTGATCCGCCTACTGGAGATATAGCCATGTAGTGGGAGAATACCTAGACGTCTACTTGAGAACACCGGACTTACCCAAGGATGACACGGACAGAGCTCTAGCCGCGAGAGGCATAGCGCGCAGGAGTGCGGGGTACCCGCTCTTTCTAATGGCGTCTCGTGGTTCGTGATGGTGCTTCTTTCGAACCGCGTGCCCGCTGACGGCGTAGTCCATTGGGCATGTACACTTCTACTTTTCGCAGACTTTCAGACGGCTTCAACTTTCGACACGTCTTGTCGTGAACTTCAAATGCACTGGCGTCTGGAGCCTGCTGTTCGTCCGTGCACTGTTCATCGCCCGTGCCGTAGTAATCCTTTCTTCTAAGATTCATTTCGCAGGCGTTCCTGCCTTCCAGCGCGTTCCGCCAGAGATTTGGGATAAGATTGCAAGCTTTATCCCCCGATACTTCCTTCGTAAATGGCTATTCGTCTCCCCATTCCATCGCGATATCGCCCTTCGTCACATATTCCACACTGTCGACCTTTACCTCGGCGAGGATTCAAACTGGAACCGAACACTAGACATCTTTGACAGAGTCAGGATGGACCCGTTATTTTCGCGTCGTATCAAAGCTCTTCGTATACACTGGGCATATGACGGCGGTGAGATGCTCGAAGTCATGTCTAGTGAGTGCGAGGCTTGCCGCTCTCAGAGTTTGTCTGTTCATTCCTTCATCAGGAATATTTCGGACAGCACTTCCGGAGTTCAGAGCTCTTGAAGAGTTCGAGTGGATAGGATACCCGGATCTACAAGCTGACATGGTTCAAGCGCTTCTGAAGAGTCACCCCAACCTCGTTAAACTTGGCCTTATGTACCTCTTGACCACCTACCAAGTCACTTTAACGCGCTCACATATTTTTTTCCCGTTTGCAGAGGATATCACTTCGATGCAGTCGGCGTATCGGGATTCACGTCCCTCAAGCGCTTTACTCTTCGCGCAGAAGATGAAGTCGGCTACGCTAGCCTGGATGAAGTCCGTACGGTGCTCGACAACAACATCAACACACTCACGCACCTGACGCTCGGGGCATATCTTACACGCACGCACTCCTGGGACTCGGCATTCGGCTCTCCCACTATTCAGAATCTAAGCCACCTAGAGCTCGTCAACACGCGCATATCGCACGTTGTCCTCGCGCGCATCGCTGACGCCCACAACCTCATCTCGCTCACCTTGCATGGGACTCTCGACACGCCCGCAGAAGCCACCGCGATCTTTGGCGCCAATCATTTGCCGCCTAACCCAAACGCTGACTGGGCGGGTGCAAGCGCCAGCATGACAGGCGCGCAAATGCACGTGCTCCTGCCTTACCTCGAGGACTTCCGTTTCGCACTCGTCGGGCACGACAACGATTTCCACCTCTTTGGCGCAGTCGTGCACTTCTTGTGCGCCCGTCCGCGCTTGCGCCGACTCGATCTGGGTGTGTGCCCGTGGGAATTCGTGCGCGGGCTCTTACCGGAGCTGCCCGGCTTGCGCGCCCTGCGCGTGCGCATCGAGAGCCTCACCAGCCTCGCCGTAGATACACTCGTTCGCGGACTGCCGCGCGAGATGCAGGCAATACATCTCGCGTGTGCTTCGTCCGACCGCCTAATGGTGCGTCCCCCCTGCCGTCGTCCCCCCCTCCCCTTCTGTTCTGATTTCGGCGACGACAGCACGAGTACGCGCGTGCATTTTCGCGCTTCGGGACTCTCAACATGCTCCACTTGCACGACTCGTCGTTCCGCCGCCAACAGCTGACCTACATGCACGAGCCGCAGGTCTACACGGGCGCGTGTGACGTCGCGCTGACGGTGCCAAGCCTAGACTATGTTGGGTGGCATGGCGAGCACTTCGTAGTCGTCCGCTCCCACCACCCTGCCAGCTACGCGGTGCACGACGCGTTGGGCAGCGCCGGTATGCGCGACGGGGCGTGCGCCGAACTCAAGGAGCTTCCCGTCCGTCGTCGGCTCGACTGTGGCAAAGGGGTCGACCTCGGGAGCGACGACGCGATGTGGATAGAACGGAAGGACGTCCCTATCGACTACGAGATTTCCGGACTCGAGTCTTGATACCTTTACTCCCTCGAGTTCACGGTGAGGTTCGAATTGGGGCCGATGGAAAGAGGCTGCGCACGTGTCTTATTAATTGACATATTATTTCTGCACTAATTATACCGCTCCTCACGCGACGGTGAGGTTTATATATGATGCGTTGTAACTTAGCTCGGTGTGTATAAAGGGTGTGATTGTGATTGCTGGGAAGGACCGCCACCTGCTCCGATCTGTCACGTGACCAATGTTGCACGGCGTTGTCCGAGCCTTATATATAACTTCTTTTGTTCGCTATCATTGACCGCTTTGCGCCTCCATTGCGTTGTGCATGACTCAGGTTACATTACCCTGATCGTGCACTTTTCACCCTGCTTCTTTTCTCCGAACTATACGCCCTTGAAGTTTAGGTTTTTCCGGGTGCGAGTCTGATACAGCCACATTTATGGTGTGCCACCGGCTCTATCCAGTTGACCTATCCGTGCCTACTGCTCGGATGTGGGCGTGCTGACGATTTAGGCTAGCTAGGCGGTTAACACCCAAGGTATCGGCAGGCGGTGATGAGTTCTCGGAACCCCGGCGGACCAACCAAGTTTTGTCAAGGGCCTCAGAACATATAATACTCCTGGTGCGGGCACATACCCAGGTCTCTCGTCCCTGATTTTCTCTAGGCCCCGGCATCACCTTTGTGCTATACGACTTGCTCACCCATTCCCAGTATCTTCTGCATAGTCATGGCAACTAGTTGTGCTGGAATTATTCCAAACCCGGATTTGGCGGGAATTGGGGTCAGTCATACTGCTACTTTACCTACTCTGTCACTGCAGATCTGACCAACTGACTTCCCAGACTCGTCTCAATTTCTATGTCACGATACTCATTACGGCTCTCATACCCCAGAGTAAATCGACAACCGAACTTTTAAACTCGCTCTATCTGAATGCAATTTTCTATGGTCTCGCCATCCTCATTACTGCCTTCGTCCAGACCATACAACGACAGTTGGACTTGTATCATGCTATCATCGTGATGCAAATGATATTATCCCTTCTACTTCTTCATGGCTTCGGTACGATTTGTGTCTTCGTGAAGATATCCTACGGAGTGCTGATAAGAGGAATGCAGGCATGAGGAGATATATCTCGGCCAATAAAATCGATTTCAAAATGAAGATGATTATCGCCGTTCAGATATTATCTCTCTTTATCTTTTATCCTTGGTCCTTCTATGTGTGGATCAGCGCCTCTCGATTCGGCCCGCAGCCAGAGTGCAACGACCTCGTCAAATTCGTCCTAGCTTTTTGCACATTTCAGGTGACTGTTCTCTGGGCGCGGTATCTGTGTATGACAATACTCGCCATGACCACGTTCGCCCTGTTGTGCAACCTCACGGTCATTTACAACGTGCGCAAGGCCTATCAGGGGTACTCGCAGCCACAATCACACGCATGGACCGAAGTCGAAAAGGGAAAAGTACCCGCGAACGAAATAAAGGTCCGGGAGAAAGGTATGTGGAAGAGGTTAAAGCGACTATTGATCGCTGTTTCGTGGGTCTTATGTGTGCTGTGCGTATCTTCGGCGCTTCTGTCTCGCAATATTAAGATAAACCCGCTACCCTAGGTCTGCGGTCGTCAGTGCCGCGAGTACTGAGTTGACGGTCTGTAGCGTTGCTTTTGAGTCGAGAGGCGTACTTATGACCTCCCAGGTCCATCGTAATAGACCGTACGTCCAAGCTGGTGAAGGCGCTTGGGGCTTCGGCCAGGTTGTTTCCGTCATCCTCATAATACCCAGTATCATCGAGGTATTGGCCTGGGTTCTAGATAATTGGATATCCTGGGTCTTAAGAGTAGCCGCTGAAAATCGCCCTGGATAGGCATTTGGGGTGATGTGTCGAGTTCTTTTTCTTCATTGGGCACCTTTACGCATGGGGAATACCGCGATTGGTGGTTCGAAAGAAACCGCAGTGACAAAGCCACGTACATTTTGGATGCGCAGTAGTTGGTTCCGTACTACATCCTTCTATACCTTGTTCTACGCTCTACTCCGGCTTATTCTCCCGAATTTGGCGCATCTCATGTATTGTGAATGATGCGAATGTATCGTTAGAAACGGAGACCATCGCATGATTCAGCCACATGTCAGCGCACATGACTCGGAGGTTCTCTCGACAGGCACTGGCCTGGAGGACTCATCGCTTGTATGTTACAGTAGACTTACCTTTCTAGATGACACTTCTTTCGGGGTATGTTGTCCTATCTTAAGTTCTACCCCGACGCCATGGTTACCATCCATTACATCGATCACCGCCTGGTCCAGAGACTGGAACAGGATGTCTGGCATTTGTGATAGCGCCATGCAACTTTCTTTTGATCAGGGGGGCATAGTCAGTGAGAATACGCTAGACAGCGCGCATCCATGCCTCCAAAGTTAGGGGTTCGTCGTGAAGAATTCTTAAAACCTTCCGGCTTATTGGCCATCTAGTAACTGGCAGCAAAAAGCGCTTTCAACTTGGCCGGTGTACCCGGGATCGCCGTCTTCCAGGCGCACGCACCAGCGACGATGAATGTCTAGCCGACGTGAAAGATGTTGATGCTTGGCTTTCAGCGGACAGGCATACCCTATCTTCGACTAGTCACGATTAGCAGGCGTCTAAGATGGGCGTAGCCCTATGATTAGTCTTATCAGGCTGTACCGCCTTCTCACCAATGCTTGATGTCCTCAGGCTTCCACCGCCTTGGTCCTTTCAGGTGCACAGGCACGAAGATGAAATTGCTTCATCCGGCGGCGTTATGCCATTCTATGCGCTTGCGCCGCCTGTTCGAGTCTACAGCTTGCGTACTTGACCCGGGCGTGGGGAACAATTATGTTGTTCAAGTTCCCCGGGCCGTGGGACTCGGTCAGTCTTAGCCGTGCCACAGATCAGTCTATCTGTCGACAATCAGATTAATCAGAGTTCAATCGCACCGCTTCCAAGTTCGAAAACAGTATACTGTAGTAATTTCAATACAGGCACTGACTTCCTCCAGGCCGCGTACAGTTCTTTTGTCGAAGAATGAACGCCGATAGTTTGGCTAGGTAACTTACATCCATGTACTAGTGCCCATAAGTTGTGATAGCCCGTATGGCAGTCCGTGTACGATCGGCAATAGCACGTAGGCCACCTTTGCGATGCCCCAATACGTATATGGGTGGCTGAGGTGGTTTGGGTGGGCATCAAGTCCGAGTCAATGAGCCAGAGTTGAACGTAGTGACATTACTGAGATATAAAAATGAGAGTTTGCAGTGAATTTTTGAGTCGAGAAGGTCAAACAACTCATTAAATGCTACCGTTGAACGTTGAACGTCGAAGTGTGAGGGGTACTAACAGGGACAAGGTATTGGTCGGACTGCAGCACGTAGTTTTATTCGTACGTGCCTACAGAAGTTAAACCAGGGTTCCCTTTTGGCGTGCTTTCGATATTTTAGGAACATTGCGTCCTTCTCCATGTCTGTACACTGATTGACATCCAAAGGGAATAAAATGTGATTGTCAGTGGCGTCCTCAGACTATGACTATGACTGATTGACATCATTGACGCTCGGTGTCCAAGTCGAAGGCTCGAACGTGACTCAAGGGCGTACCTAGTTTACGACACATCAAGCCCACGATGCATTACCGTACCAGTGCCAGACACTGTCGCTTTTCACATTGCCTTTACCTGTCAAGCGGCTCAAGCCCCATTTACCTGCATCGCTGCAAGCGTGGGTGAAAACACGGTACCCAAGCATAGGTGAATCACTGAATCCATCAAGTTTGACGAACCCAAATGACCCGCACGACTGTCGCGGTTGGTCGTCCCAGGGGATTAACAATCGCAAGTTCAAACGTGCTCAAGCTAACAGGTATATTCCTCTCGGGATATCTTTTATTTTCAGTGCTTTGAACAGATCGACAGGCATTGTGATCAAATCGGATCCACGTGGTTCCTACAAACCTTCGCGGGTTCTGGACCTTATTGTCGACGGCGAGCCTCGAGTTGCATTATTTCAGCTGCGTGAGATGCAGTCAATGCTTCAATGGAAATTAAACCTGCAGTGTAAGTGCTTAGTGCCTTCTTTACTTGCTCTGCTTTACGAGTGTTGTAGCGTCATCACGGCAAAGTCTATCATCTCTATCCAACCTTCAAAGGCTCGTACGCTTATACGGAGAAGGAAAGTCGAAACAGTCACCATCCAAGGTGACGCTGTGTACCGTTCGTGTTCTGCTAGACCTGGAACGGGAGAAAAACACGGTGCGTGCTCTCTTGTTCGCCTCCGCCTCCTGACGTGACCGATGTCACCGTTTCTCTCAGAATATGAGCGTAATTGTGCTGGATTTAATTGTTACTTTCTGTCATTATACAGAGAGATTCAAAGATGCATTCGGGCAGTTATGCCCAATAGAGGCTCATGCTAACGCCTGCCCTCCCCATCCTCGCGTGAAGGCGAGAGATAAGACTCGAAGTTGTCCTTTAGGCCGTAGCCTCGATCCTGGAGCGAATGACCAGGGCATTCCCTTTGGCCCCCCGACAGCACCATCATTTAAACGGTCTCTCGATGCCTTGCTCGAGCTCATCGACTTGGCACCGTCTGACTGGGCCGTAAGTTCTTGGAATAATTCCTGAAACAATGAGACGAAGACGCTGGTTGCAGCTCGATGAAACGGCGAGGGGAACGAAGGACGCTCTCCAAACTGCGTGTGGCGTGAGTGTTTTCATTCAAGGGATTAAGTGGACTTATGTTCTACCATGCTCTGCAGTTTATGCCAACTGAAGATGTTGAGGAAGACATTCAGAATCTGGGCGAACGAGCTTGCGAAGTCCTCGTTCACATGCACCTACCGAAGCTTTCTGAATGCTTCGCATCTCAAACACAGACACTGTCATCTCTTCTAAGTTTGGTTCGGAATGCTGCCATGTTTGCCGAGGATTGTTCGAAGCCCGAGTTCAGAGGTGTGTACTGCGCTGCCTTTTGTCCCAGAAACTATATATGATGTTTATACACAGAGGAACTTGGCGATCCCGAATCTAGGAAAAACATCCTCCAGGATTTCGATCGACAGTTTGTGCGGTTGAAAAGGAACTTCCTTGCTGGGAAGGACATATACGAATGGGGTGTGCCTTATACTAGGAAGCAAGTTGCTTTGACCAGCTATTCCTTCGGTCGAGGAAATTAAAAGCGAAATTAGCACTGTTGACCAAGAAGCAGACACTCATACTGTCACATGTAAACATTTCGCTAATCATTACAGAGGAATCTATCCTTACCCCTCTCCCCACCGTAGCGAATGAGGACGAGAAGCTTGCAGAAGCTCTCAATCCGGATTCCACCACGACCAACCTATTGAACCTTGGCTTGGATTTGGCTCGAAGAAATTTGCTATTCCATATCATATCCCGGTTTGAAAGCGATACCGACCCAAATGTCTTTTGGCTATGTGGTGCTCCGGGGACTGGCAAGACGACAATCGCTTAGAGCCTTATCTCCGAGCTGGAAAAGCAACAGCGCTCTGCTGGGGCATTCTTCTTCACACAAAATCGACATGCGCCTTACCAGCTCTGGACTACTCTTGCCTACCAGATGGCGAAGTTCCATCCAGCCATCAAAGGCGAAATCTACAAAGCGCCAACGAGAGAGAATGATGCCCCAGACTTGAACGACATCCAGATAACATTCGATAAACCCATTGCAGGTCCGCTCAAGGCTTTGGGTGCACGACTGTCAATTTGCGGCCCAATTCTTCTAATCGATGGCCCCGAGCAGTGTGGACAGGGTAACACCGGCTACAAGACACTTCTTGATACCCTCCCACAGTGGCTATCACTGCCACGCCATTGCAAACTGATTATTACTAGCCGACCCCAGGAAGACATCACAAAGCTTTTCGAAGGGAAAGACGTCAAGCGCTTTGACCTTTTGACAGGGGATGATGCCGATTTCGACACGAATAATGATGTACGCACTTATCTGACTCACCGCTTCTCCGAGATGAGAAAGCAAGACAAGTCGATACCGGAGAATTGGCCTGATTACGACGCATTATCTGGGTTAGTTGAACATGCTAGTGGATCTTTCAAATGGGCTGCTATTGCTGTCGATGGTATCCAAGCTGCGGGAGGTGAAAAGGAGAGACATCAGGCTCACCACTATCCTAGAGGGCGGAACTACGACAAAATTTGGTTCCCTCGACGAGTACTTCTTCGAAGTACTGTTGATGGCATTCGAGGGCAATAAACCTGACGCTTTTCGTGCCACGATGGGGACTATTGCGCTTAGCAAAGAGCCACTGACATTGGCCGATCTCGAGCATCTTCTTCAAGATCGTTTCCCTTCAAACTCTGGCTTGTCCTTAGAAGATATGTGTTACAAGTTATTACCATCGAGGGCGAGACGAAAGCCGTCAAGCTCCGCCACAAAGCATACAAGGACTACTTGGTTGATTCGAAGCGTTGCACAGGCTCATTTCATATCGACAGAGCCAAAGCCCACAGAAATACGACGATCTCGTGTTTCAAGATCATGCAACAAGGACTCAAATTCAACATCTGCGGGCTGAAGTCCTCTTATCGTAGGAATGGTGAGATTGAAGACAGGCAGTCACTGATTGAACGATGTATTCCCTCCCACCTGGCCTACGCTTGCCAGTTTTGGGCGGATCATCTCGGTGGAGTGTCCTCAACAGAGAAGCGCGACACAGAGATTGTCAATCTGCTAAGGGATTTCCTCAACTTCCATCTTTTGTATTGGCTTGAGGTATTAAGCCACGTGTCAAGATCCAATATAGCATCGAAGTCGCTCCATACTGCAGCTGAATGGCTTGAGGTATATACCTGTAATTTCTACGATCGCTGAACTTGACTATTCTATCTTTCAGGGTACAGACAAAGATTTGTCCATATTTGCCGCCGATGGCAGCCGGTTTGCCCTCACCTTTGCCGATTTGATCGCGGAGAGTGTCCCCCACATTATTTATCCGCTTTGCCTTTTTCTCCTCCCTCTTCCCATGTTCATAAACGCTATCGTGACCAGTTTCCTCGTACGATAAAGGTCATACGCGATGGTGATGTCAAGTGGCCAGCCATGCGATTCTCGATTCCCATGAATGGCTCCGTTCTCAGCATCTCTATTCACCATGATGGTAAAAAGGTCGCAGCCAGATTGAGTAACGGCGTCGCGTTCGTCGTCTCTGCAAGTACGGGAGAAACACTATGTCAGCTTGGAGGCCACGGGTCAACTGTTCGTACTGTCGCGTACGGCCCCAGTGGTAAAAGGATAACAACTGGTAAGGTTGGGAGATTACGTAGCTCAAACTCTGCTAATCGCGAGCGAAGGATCCGATGATAGGCGACTTAGAATATTTGAATCCAAGAATGGTGCTCTCCTCTTCGGGCCTTTCGAGCTCCACTCTGACTGGATACGAAATCTTGCGTGGTCTCCAGACGGACAGAGGTATACAATGGAGGGTACCGTCTCTGATTGCAACTCATACTTCCTTATACTTCTAGAATTGTCACCGGTTCCGACGATAGGAAAGTAAAAGTCGTAGCGACTGAGACAGGGAATGTCATATATGACACAGCCTTTCACAACGACTGGGTCCGTACGGTGGTCCATACGACGGATTTCTTCATATCAGGTTCTGATGACAGGTAAGACGGCATTAATGAAAATTCTTGCTTTGTGCTGAGTACGGTTATAGAACTGTAAGGAATTACGAGCGCGGTTAGTACGGTTACAGGAGCGGCGTCAGGAGAAGCGTGGACAACGAGACAATCTGGCTACATCAGGGCCATTGCTATATCACCAGATAATAAGATTCTGGCAACAGGTGGCGACGATTGTACCATCGTGCTTTACGACATGGACCGGCGAAGTACAATCAACCAGCCGCTCAAGGGTCACTCCGCGGTATGTATGTTTGGACTATAGTCCCATCATTCTGCGGACTTAGGTATGTCACAGGCGGTTACTAGATCCCTGACGTTCTCAAAAGATGGCCAATTGCTTGCCTCAGGCAGTGATGATTACTCAGTTCGTTTATGGAACGTTCAGACAGGAAAGAAGATCTGTGACTCCCTTTACGGCCACACGTCCTACGTGAGCTCAGTCAAATTTTCTCCTGACATGAAACAGCTTCATGCTGGTGAGTTTGCCGAGCACAGGGGCGAGTGGACACTCTCTGATCGTTGTTTCTAGGCGGTGAGGATTGCACTATCAGGTCCTTCGACATGGATTCTCTTCCTATTTGGGGGAATTTTTTGGGAGGAACAGGTCCATTCCGTGCTGCGGTTCCTCTCCTCGACGGCATCTCAGTATTGGCATGTGATGGTTTTGGCATCTGGAGATGGAACCTCGATGATGGGCACGTAGAAAATGTGGCTTTTGAAGGTCACCCAGAGCACTTATCGGACATTCAATCTGCGTCTATATCCCCTAATGGAACACTCGTGGCCACTGCTGGAATGGATCGGGCGCTGATGATATGGCAGGCTGATAGCGGAAAGGTCTTGTGCGGCCCACTGGAAGGACACTCTGACGACATCTTTGCTCTCGGCTTTTCTGCTGACGGGAAAATGGTCGCCTCCGGGAGTGACGATCGAAAGGTCTGGGTGTGGTCTGCTGAGACCGGTCAGAGAGTCTGCGGCCCTATGATGGAAGGTCATACGGGATACGTAAAGAGTGTATGTTTCAGGTCCGTCTCTGTATATTACAAAATCGAGTTTAACGCCATTGAACCAGTCCCGACAGAAAGCAGGTTGCAAGCGGTACTGACTTTCCTTCGTTGCCTCAAAACCTCCTCAATTCACGTTTTACAGGGTCGACCGATAAAGCGGCAATTATCTGGTCGGTTGAAAACGGGGAAAAGGTCCTTGGCCCCTTGGAATATCACAGGGACTGGGTAACGTTGGAGTGTAGTCCCAAAACCTTCTCGTTAATTAACTTTTAGACCTATGGACTAGCATATTCCCCAAATGGTCTCTATCTTGCAACAGCAAGCGATGATTACTCTGTCCTCATATGGAACGTTGCGTCAGGGGAGCGCATGTTCAATGCTTTAACCAGTCATGGCGGATATCTAAGATGCGTCAATTGGTCCCCACTGCCACTGCCGCACGACTCCCCAGACTCCAAAAGAATCGTCACCGCGGCACTGGACAACCTGATCCGTGTTTTCGACATCGAAACGGGCACTCTCGCTTGCGAACCCCTCTCAGGCCATAAGTGACTTCTGTCTCCTTTCGCCTTTTCTCAAGCGACGATGAGCCAGAGGTTGTGTCGGGTGCGTAATGTCTCTTTTGCCAGGCTTTTCTCTCACAAAAATTATATTCCCTTATAGCTAGCTTGGACGGAACGGTCCGAGTCTGGGAACTGAAGGTCAAAAGCTTTACGAAGACCCAGACTTTCAGAAACTATCACAGCGATTGGGTCAGTTTACACCGCACGTTTCTTGTGATGAACTCAGTACAGTCTAGATCCACTCTATTGCCATATCCCCCGTCAATAGTCACATCGCGTCTGGTGGTGACGATGGCCAAGTGAATGTGATGGACGTAGTCTCTGGAGGATACAAATTCGGTTTCCAACCTCACACCGATTGGATCCGCTGTGTCACGTATTCACCAGACGGATCAAATATCGCGACATGTTCGGACGATCGCACTATTAGCATCTGGAACGCAGAGAACGGCGAGCGCTTCTTGGACCCTTTCGATGATCATACCAAAGCGGTGTTGTCTATCGCATTTTCCCCTGGCGGAAACTTCCTCGTTTCAGGTAATCCCAGTCTCTGAGAACCCTTATCAAAGCCTGATAAACCGTTTCAGGGAGCGAGGATGCTACTGTCCGGTCCTGGGATCTTCATCCCTTGTTCAGCAAACTCAACAATCCGCTTTCCACGTATCACGGTCATAAAAGCGCCGTCAATGCTGTATCGTACGCACGCGGTGATAGCCTGGTCGTTTCTGGTTCTGCCGACGCAGAGATCGCCGTTTGGGAAGGGAGCGTTAGCGACAGTCGTATAATGTTGATCCGCGTTTTCGACGAGAAGATTTTCTCCAGCTCTGAAGACCGGACCATCAGGGTGTGGGAGCCGTCTACCGGCCACGCACTGATATCCATCCTTCACGGACACACAGGGCCTATTAACGCAATCGCCCTTTCTCCCGACGGTCGGAGGATAGTGTCTGCCTCAGATGACGCCAGCATAAGGATATTCGACTCGGACAGTGGCGAAACGTGCACACTTCCTCTGCGCCTGTCGAATCAGGTTTTCTCCGTTGCAGTATCGCACGATGGCGCACTCGTTGCTTGTAGCGACGCGGATAAGACCGTACATGTCTGGCACGCGAACATGCCTTGCGAACATGGCCCGCCGCGCCGCGTGGCCTGACAACTTCATGCGTAAGGCACGTGGAACGGAGTTCTGTCTCATCGACGAACAAGGTATCCTGGCTGACTTCAGTCTGTCCGATAACGGGTGGGTACTCGGGTCCACGAACGAAATTATGTGTTGGATTCCGTCAATTTATCGGGCGGGCTTACGGACACCGCGGACGGTGGGAATTCTCGGGGCACTAGAGACCATGCTTGATATGAAGAATTACGTTCATGGCGCGAAGTGGGAACAGTGTAGAGCATATACTAGTTTCGCAGACAAGATCAGACAAGATCTAGTTGCCAGTGGTATTAAGAATGTAAAACGTATCATGTTTTTGTATTTTTTCTATCTGCTGGTCATTCGTCACTTCGTGTTCGTGTCAACGCTCTCATTATTCCACTTTTGTTAGAGGTGCAACTGGTAGGACGTACAGCGGATTCTTACTGCCGGGCCGTATCACACTCGTATCCAACCAAGACTTCTCACGCCCGGTCTGGCATGCGTCTCTGCAAACATACTCACCTTCAAGTTCGGTGGACCAATGATTTCATCACAATTAGTTTGCAAACTTCCATGGTTTCTCTTAAATCTTAATCTGTGAGCTTGCTCTTCCTCAGCAACCGCGTCGCGGCGTTGACTGGGTGTCATTTTACACCTGCGGCGCGGGCACACAATATCGCTCGGCGCTGGTAGTACTAAGTGTGCCTCCTCAGGCTATAACCCCTGTTATCATAGGGGTCTGCACGAGGTTCTCGACACCCAGTTTGCTTCAAACAACACAGCTTGGGCTCTCACACTCAACTGGGTCCTTCAAATGAGTTTGTACTTCATCACTTCTCATGAGGGTAATCAAATATCTAAGCACCCTTTTCCTAGGTATTGACTGGACGTCAAAGCCTATGACGTCGACACTTACATCGAACGCCCTGCTGCCAGGCCGCCAACTGAGAACACAGTGTCAAAGGTATCGTTTCTTTTCAAAGCGGGCCTGACAGAGATCGGATCGGTCATTGTTACTATACATATCGTCCTTAACTCAACTTACATCCTGTGAGGCCTCTCCGAGCGTTGTGCCTGAAAACACTACATGTTACCGCGATGCCCGATAATGCCCGTACCCGACTCATACGGCACCCTCTGACGCCACCTAAGTCAATATCTTTCCTTTACCTCGTGCGTTTGTTTCAATTCAACCACTGTATCATTTTAAGCCGCTCCTTATTGGTTCCACGCATCGCCACAGACATCTCGGACTCCGCGCCCCCACCTTTCCAATCCCGCGCCCCGTGCCCTTGTCTATAAAGGCATTCCGCATTTGAGTAGTCAAGTCTGAGGTCCGTTGAGCGGTGTGAGCAGTGTCCTCGTACTATACAGCGCGGATTGATACACTATACCGAAGGTGAAATAGCTGCTGTTGACCTATAGCTCTGTTGGATGCAACCATGTACTTGGGTGCTGATGTTGCCAAGTTGCCTCACGCAATAGAGTAAGAGAAATTGTCCAAGACATTGTCCAAGACTAGTATCATGTCGTCAAGAGTTTACACAATAGCAACGGTGAATAAGTAAAAGAGTGACAAACTAGAAGCTGGTCGTTAGAATAACGGACAAAAGGATCGATAGTTCAAAGCGAAACCAGTATAAAACTAAAGTCCAGTCCAAGACTCGGGGTATAAGAACAGACAAGGAAGAGATTTAGGTGCTATATGTAGTAGTGTTACCAATAAAGTTATTGTAGACGGGGCAAAGATTTTTCCATTGCTCTAGAAAATACCATTTTCACTGAGCTATCGGCGGCAGAAGCTGGAGAACAACTTACCAGTCGGCTCGACCTGGCTCGGTATATCAGGAACATCCTCAGCAAAGACAACGGCAAAGCCACTAAATAGCGTGCTCTTCAGTATGGGAATCATGATGAAGGAAGGAGGAATGACAGACGCGTTCAAGTGCCAATCAATGTGGCAGTGGAAGAACCACGGACCAGGATTGTCGGTGAAGAAGCGGATCGTAACGTTGTCGCCAGCATTGCCGATACTCACAACATCGCGACTCACGGGGTTATCGTAGTTGTAGGTCGCATTTCCAGCGCTACGAACCACGGAGAAGGCGTGCCCATGCAAGTGGACAGGGTGCTGGCGATTTCGTCAGAACGACAGCATGATTACTATACGCGGATACTGACTGGCCCACCGACTGCACCACCAGGGATAGACAATTCGACGCTCTTATTTGGTGCAAGACCATAGATGCTGCCCGCAGGGAGAAGATTGGAGGCGTTCTGAGTGCCGCTCAGGATTTGGAGCAACACAGGAACAGTTGGGGGCTGGAAAGCAACACCATTGACTTCGAACAGAGCACCAGCCTAATCTAGTGTGAGACCAGGTGCATCAGAAGTAGAAGGCGAAGCTCACAAGCACTACATCCAACTGGATATTGATGTCTGCGCCTCCAGGAAATGGTGCCCCGGGCTAAGCCGCTAGGTGAGAGGTAGGCGGAAGTAATCAAAGTAAGCCTTACCACGGGAGTGGGAACAAGCGGCTAGGAATAGCGCAAATCAACGAACGCTCGACATTTATATAGATCGAAGGAGTAGCTCACATGGAGATTAGTCTCCACGAGCGGGAGCTGGCTTACAGGAACGCCTACGTTAGAGTCATTTGTCGGATCTTCGCAATCAGCCCCTTCATAACGAAGAATGGCTACATTGGTGAAGTTGCTGAAATCACGACTCGTATTCACAGGTAGAGCACGAATCCCTGCTTGGTTGAGCCAAATTGCTTACGACTGAAACAACAGGTCGCTCACAGTAATTGCCAATTGGTTGGTCAGCTTCAAGCTATAAGCCAGTGAGGGACATTCTCAGAAGAAATGACGAAAAAAAATAAGCTCACAACAACAGAGTAGCGTTGGCCTGTCAGGGATCTAATTAGTACAGCGAGCAGATTGATTTTGATATTCGCGCACCAACAAAGATCCGAATTGAATCGACCAAAAGAGGTTGAACATTTTGGCCGTCCACTTCGATCACAGTGAATTTGTGGCCGTCGATGGAGAAGAGGAAAGATGGGTCGCAAGAGATAGACACCAGGCGGAATCGGTAACTGATTTTACAAAGATGTCAAACCTACTCTAAGGCATGTGAGTAGAAGAAACACCTACCGTGTACCCTTTCGGACGCCCACGACAGCAAGGGGGACGTCCTGAGGACCGCCAGGGTAGCGACCTTTGCCATTGATCAGAGTGGAATTGAATGCACTAGAACGACTGTCAACACTGTGGCTTCTGCAAAGCCTTGAACTTACGGGATGGGCGGAGCCTGCGTCGACAGGTAGTGGTACCAATCTGCGAGGGTGATGACCGTGTCGTCTGACGAGAATCAGATATTGATTGTGCGGATGGTCGTCCTGAAGCGTCAATATCTCACCGTTGTCAACATCATACAGGTATTTCTGAGGGTCATCTGGATCCTCAATAATAAGAGGCCCTCGCAAGCCGTCGCAGTACTGGTTCCTGAAATGACTATGATACCAAAATGTTCCCTACAATCACATCTACGTGAGGTAATCTGCACCATACTGTGAAAGGAAAGGACTGTACCGCTTGGCCAGGAACTTGAAAGTGGTATTTGAAGGCCTCGTTTGGTACAAGAGGACACTGAGAAACAAAGGCTGGGCCGTCATCGTAATTTGTATGCTTCTGGAAGAGACCATGCCAGTGCTGTGGGGAAACACGTCTGAATTAGAACTTGCATTACCAAAAAAAAAAAACTCACGATGGAGGTGGCCAAGTCCAGGGAGTTGTTGACGAGTTTATCGACAACATTGATGCTAAAATCGCAATCCTAACAAGATCAGGGTTAGAATCAATCATGCGATCCTCTAATGAACACTACCTTCTGTCCCCGGATTATTGGGGCAGGAAATTGACCGTCGGCGAGGGTAGTTCTACGGCGTGGAACAAATTAGAGCTGAGGACACTCTTGCAGTAGCCTCTATAAACTCACATGCGAGAGTACCCATCAGGGGCGATCACTTCATTGACAATCTCAAGGTCATTAATAATGGGGCCGATGTAAGCAGAAGCGCTTGCAAAGAGAGTAGCAAGTAGGCAAATAGAGGAGCGAAGCCGCAACATCGCGTGTGGTAATACTAATGAAGGAAATGCGATGGGTTCGGAGAGAGGGCAATGGAGATTGCGGCAATTTATACGGTCGACTCGAAGCGCTGAAGCGACAGTTGCCTGTTCGATTCATCAGCAAAGATGGTATGGTGTATAGGTCGCCCAAACACCGGGCGCTTATTATGACGTGTTTGAATCTGGTAAAGGAGACGCGAGGCTGTTCATTTGGGACATAAATGTGTGAAAGAACCAGAAGCACCGGGTCATACGATGGAAACCGAGCGGAAGGCCCACAACCATTCTGAGAATAATGGAGTTAAATGGACGCGCCCTACAGCATCCTAGCGAGTATGGAAGCTCCGAGACCTGGGTTCTTACGACCACCCTTAGCGAGACCAGGCACCATGTGAAAGGAGCTCTTGGGGATGCTTGGCGTACTCTGTGGGCCGGCACGCCCAAAGCAATGCACCTACCTTATGAATTGGTCGTCTGGTGTCGCAATACCCGTGAGTCCGGTGGGCACGGAAGATTCAAAGGAATTCATCTGACCCGCTGGCAGTCCATACCTGAGAGGGCCAGTCGCCAACACCCCGTTCCCTTTAATCTCTCCAGGCTGACAACACTCTGACAACCCTTGTCGGGATTGATGGAGGCGTTAAAAATACTGTAGAGTGCGCACGAAAGCGCCATATGGACCATGACGCTCGTATTCTCTCGATCTGCGCCCGGCTGCACACTTCACGGTGGCAGTTTTAAGTTCATTTCTTGGTTCATTTGAGCAAGGAAAATCAGGAAGTATCACGCCCGATGAGCGCGAACTACGAATCGTTGGTGTGTGTTCGTGTTGAAAGGGTTCTACCCCGCCGCGGCCTTCAGGCCTTTTACTGGCCTTTTGTGTTAAGCGGACGATTCCGAAGTGGGCCGGACTGCCGGCCCATAAGCTGGGGCTGAGTCGGCCCTTGGATCGTACAACACCACCGATTGTGTCTCTCGGTATACAGTACAGTAGTACCACTCCGGAAAGAACAGTGCCTAAGTCCGCATTTGAGAAAGGAGATGGAACTGACTACCACTTCATTCATTTTTGCACAGCTTACGCGGACCCGAAGGCCAGCGTCCTGCACCTCCGCTCAGTTATCGAAACTTACAGTAGATACTCCATGAGCGCTGCTACGGGTCCGCGTGTGCCCTTACAGTATGTCCCCGATTCAGATAGCGCTCAAGACTACTACTTAGCCGCTCTGGCGCTGGTGCCAGTGTGTTCCATATGGTCCGAAGTTTGCAGAGATTGATGGAGAGACCCAGCGCGATCATTATTGTTACAGGACAGCGCTCTTACAGTACACGGCAGCGGCGCAGCGCTCACTGGTGTGCCATTTGTTGCGGGAAGCGGTGCCTGATCTTTGGATGCGCTGCGAGTCCAATCGAAGAGTCTTGTTCGACTGATCGTAAACATTCAACTTCACTGAGCCCAATGTAGCTGCAGTGTGTTCAGTCAGTCTCGGAGAACCGTTCATGGTCGACTTCAACTGTGAGGCGGGGTAATTGCGCTTTCTCGGCGCTTCCCTCTCGCCGATGCCTCGATGCCGCGTCAGCACGGATGCCGTTATGGGCCTTATGGCGATGCACTCAAGGATGCACTCCCTTTCTGCCCCACCCCAATAAATTTGTAGCCTGTGACTAACAAAACAAAACATTCCAATGTCTCAGGCTGCATGTCATGCTCGAGAATATATACCATAATACGAACAAGACCATGCCAGCATGGCAGCAGAGCTAATTTTCACACGTACTACATGGTAAATACTAACTTAGTACCCGTACCTTCACGCTGTCTCACGCGATCTCACGGCCCCACGCTAACTCCCAACTTTGCATAGCGTTCCCACTCTCCCTCTCATGTGCCACTTATGTTGTCCTTTTGCTGCCCTGTCTGGTGACTGCGTCTTAGCGGCTTCAAGTTGCTGACTTACTGTATCATACAAGGTATCATACCCTCACTTTGTAATCCGAGAAGGGTTCTTGAAATTACAGAAGCCAGGTATCAAAATTTGATTGTAACACTGGCAATACATCTCGACGCGGGCACCAAATCGGACATCAATGTAGAAATCGAATTCAAAGTTCTCCACGGCTCATTGACACCGAAAGCTTGCTGAGGACAACGTGGCCCCTCGTCCATCCAGATCTCAACAGGTACCGTAAGTTATGTCTAAGATCTTATGCTATTTCCACGCTTTGTCATGCGTCACGCGTCACGGTTGGCTACCAAGTACGTAGTCACTTACACATTCTCCCATCTTGTCAATTTTTAAAAATCCCACTTACATGGGCTATTTCGCGCTGAGCCATGTCGCTACTACGTTCTCACCCTGTCTGGTGGTGTCGATGGGACGATGGAACAGTAGGATGGCCTCTAGCGCACTCTTTCGAGCATATTCCGAACGGAAGTTAGCCCAAGAGTTAGCCAGTTTCATGACGACAGCTTGGCACGTGGGTTGACGAGGTGGTTGAGCCCTTGAAGCCGCATTATCAACAACGATTGTCATTCAACGGCGATTTTGTCCTGCAATGCACGTGGATATTGATTGATAGGTGATTGAAATGACCCCGTTGCTTCCTCTGCGCGCTAATCAAGTGGAACTAAACTGCATCACTAGATCACTAGATCACTCGGCACCGGGCCAAAATGAGTCAAAGGTTCCGCGCTGCGTCTAGGCATGCTCGGCATTGAATGTTTCCTATTCTGGAGTATTGGACAGTCTCCTATTTGCAAAGGGCAGACTTTCGCCGCGATGGAAGGCGTGGCGTCGTCAAATATAACCCTTTTTATCTTTCACGTTGCGTACTATCGTGCACTTGATCGTGCAGTGCCGCACGATGACTTGAAGTCCCGTGCTGCACCCACCAATATTGTGTAACACTTACTTGAGGTGCCAAATTAACTCGTGATGCGGCTCCACATTCTTCCCACTCTAATCGATTGCAGGTTCGTCTGTCTTTGTAGTAACGTTCCGGTGTCTGGAAACCTAAATGTTTGCCTGTAAAATCTTCAGCGCCGCCACCTATCAATGACCGCCGGATGTGAAAATGCAGTACTTGTTGCTGTGTATGCCAGCTGTACAGTACCAACCATCGATACTGTATATGGTGACCATTCGTCTATTCATCTATTGGAAGCTGTTTTCAGAAGCCGCATGATATCACCGCTGCCATCAAATGTGCCTGGCCCTCTACGTGGATCAGATCGTCGAGTTCTCACAGCAAAGGGGTCTGCATTGAAGCTTCGAAGATCAACGTTTCCGCCGCACGGTTTCTTGAGAAAGTACTGTACTATATATAGAGTAGCAACCTATGGGGGACTAATTACGACAGGGCATGTGGTGTACTGTACTATGCCTGACAGACTTCCTTTTTCCTTTTTTCATAACGAATATTCTGCCCCCTGAAAAAACGCCTCAACTTGCTAGCACACGGCATTTCATGTCCGTGGAGCGGAAAAGAAGTGTCCGAGCACTGCCGTGAACAAAAATCAGTCGTCTTGCCATCAGATGGGAAAAAATCTTTAGGGCGCCGATAGATTGGATCTGCGCTTCATCGTACTCTTGGTCAGTTTCACGTAACGACAATCCTTTTCTTCTGGTCCATCTCCATTGCGGTCTCTTCTCTAGGAAATTCACGTTTTGCCAAGCTAATGTGACCTCATTGTCTCTCAGCCAATACACGGGCACGAAGCAAGATGGTGTCACTAGGTTGAAGTTTGGGCGGTATTGAGACAAGTGTGGATTGCATGACCATCAATACAGCACGAGACTGGATGAACCTAGGTAAGTCATAATGTCTGTGGCTATATCGACATGATGCTCTATGTGGGTGAGTTTCTTAAGGTGAGTTTCAACGAGTAGATGGGTAACACCATAAGAGGAAAAGAGGTCAGACCTTTTGCCTGAGTCCCAGACTATGAAGTGAACATTTGGGGGTGAGACAAGAACCTGACGGTGACAGGATACCGGGGAAGAAATTGAAAGAAAAGTGAATTTGATCAAATTTGATATGAAGTGAAGAAGACTCGGCCCGGATGACTAGATTCGACAGTTGTTTTGTGAGTTGGCTCTGTGAGTAACCAGAATGAGTTACGTTGACGAGGTTGAGAAGAACAGGACAGTGGTATTCGCGCAAATGTTTGCTATGATTTTGTAAAAAAGAGTTATACTGTAACACATGCCACGTACTATCGGAAAGCTGGGGTTCCAACAGCAATGCGCTAACAGGATGGCACTGACAAATACAAGAGATATTGCACTCACGTGACAAATTTGAGGGTAGTAAGTTACTGTAACTAATGTGAAGTGCTACAAAGGGTTATGTGACCTCCGGCGCACAATGACGGATTAAAAAAGGGGTTTGAGGGCGAGAGCACTCCGTGTAAACACTGAAAGTACTGAACGCCTGACACTGAATTTGAGGACTCGTAAGCGAAAATCGAACACGCGGTCACATGGACAAAACCTACGCCAAGCCATAATCTTTTTGACCCCTTGTCCCTACGCGAGAGTCCATCCTCGCATCCTCGCAATCACCGCAAAAATCGGATCAGCACCATCCACTTCGTGCGCAGTCGATTTCCCTGTATCATCGTCCATGCCCACAACTTCCATCCACCTTCCAAGTTCCTTACTCTCCACACCCACAGCGTTCACGATGTTTCCCAGGTACCCAAGATCTGATGAAAGCTGCGCAGCACCGGCGTTCGTCAGAGACCCAATCGAGGGAAGAACCTTTTCGGTGACATGCTCCAAAAGGGAGAGGCTCAGCGACGACAGCCAGATGCTCGTAATCGCCTCTGGGGTGAATGCCGACGTAGGGGGAGGACGGGCGGTCGATGCACGCCGCGCATGTATTGACGGCGGTGGCTCTCCAGCGCTCGGTTCCGCAAGCGATTCTAACAACGCCGCGTCGACGTGTGGCAGCGTCTCGATAGAGAAAGACAGCACGTCGTCATCTGCGTACACCTCGAACAATCGTGGGAGGTTCAGGAGGCCCTCCGCGGCCCGTTGCATCGCCTCACTAGGAGACAAGGAGAACGTAGGTACTGCGGCATCGATAGTCGCTCCTCCGCCTCCCGCCCGTCGTGGCGCCCCTTGATTTGAAGCGATCCAAAGGGGTGACGAGGCATAATTAGCGAGCGACTTGTAAAGAGGAGACAGCATTGCCCCCTGAAGGGACGTCTGTACAAGGCTGGCTGCAGCGTCGAGGGCGGTACGCGCTTTCCCAAGAAGTGGGGGTGGGGAGGTGCTGTGCAACCGAACAGAGTCCTGGTTAGGCTGGCGCCCTTCTGGTAATTGAACTGAGTCAAGGAGATCGTGCAGGTCGTGGGAATTCAGTGTGGACTGGGAAAGTAGCTGCAGCGCTCCCCGCGTCGTGCCTGGTAAACTGAACCGTGGGTCGTGGGCGTGTGTGCGGAACGCGATCGATACTTGGAGCAGCGCCCCACGAAGTTGTGATTCGAACACCGACAGGCGGTCACGCACGCCACGAAGGGACTCGAGCAGGTGAAGCCATACTTGGATCGCCGAATAGTCTTCAAGAGTGTAATCCAAGTCAGCCAGATCTTCCGCACCGGAACCAACTACGACCGAAGCGGTCGACGTCGGCATAGACGACACGAAAGAGGCGCGCGAGCTGTCAATGAATGTTGCCAAGAAGTCATCCAGCGACGACACCAGGGCAGCGGCCCCATATCCGTGTGTGAATGCGTGCATGCGAGAAAGAGTCTCCTCCGCGAGAGAAAACACATCAAGTGTGCGTTCGCGAAGCCCCCTCGCGGGATCAACCTGCAGTGACGAGTCGGGAAGAGATGAAAAAAGAAATTTCGTCTCGAGGGCGCCATAAGAAACCTGATACTCGAGGAAAGGCTCGTAGATCTCTGTATCCCAGTCGAGGCCGCTCCCCACCAGCTGGAACGCGCCAGTGGCGGAGGATGAAAGGGACATGCGACGAGAGATGGAGAGTCTTGAGTGAGAGGATCGGCGTCTGTACGCCGAGTCCGAGCTCGTACCGTCGCTCGGTGGGGACATCAATGGTGCTGACGCCTCGGTGCGCTCGAGGATCTTATCGGCGGCAACGGTGAACTTCTCGGTCGCTTGAAAAATTGCGATGAGTTCGGTCAGAACCGCAGGCTCATAGTGATCGCACAACGTGGAGAGACGCTCTGTGAAAGTAGGTTGGAGGGCGGAGAAGGTCGAAGTGATGAAAGACGAGAGGGTCAGCTGTGGGTCGGGAAAGATTGCTGAGGTAGATGCGCGCTCTGAGTTAAGCACGGTAAGAAAGTCGGCGAAAAATGCCGTGAGAAAGTCGGAGGTGGTTTGGCGAGTGGCGGAAGGGGAGACAGATGATTCGCCAACGTCCGAAAGCTGGGCATCTTGCCAGGTGGCGATAAGGGAGCTCCTGCGAGAGCCGAAGTAGTATGCCCTGAACTCGGAACCGCGCTGGATGTTACCGAAGATAGTGTAATAGTGGCGGCAGAGAGCGATTTCATGGCTATTGATGGCCGCGATGAGGGCAGAGCTGAGAGACGCTTCGAGCTGGTTTTGGAGAGAAATCATGAGCGCACGACGGGCCTCGTATTCAGTCGTGTTCTGAAATACGATCATGGATTTGTTCGCCTCTGACAGTTTCTCTGCGGCCTTCTCATAGTTCTGCTCGGAAAGGAGGGAGGATACTTCGGACTCGAGTGTGCTCCAAGACTCCGCCTCACGGAGAACGTCGCGGGCTGATTCCATGTGTCTCTTGACGATATCGAGTGAATGGAGTTTGTCAAGGGTGGCGGATGACTGCGGGGAGAGGGAAACCGAACGATTGGTGACGCTGTTGAGGGCAACCTGGACGGAGAGCGCGCCATCTCGCATGAAGTGAAGGTCACAAGGCAAACGAGAGGCAGAACGAGATATCTCTTCTATGAGCCGCTCGATATGAAGGGAGAGGTCTTCCGACGCAACCTCGAGCGCGGGAATGACATTGTTGAGGTGTTTTTCGAGAGAGGTCAGATCCGAAGCTTCATGTGCACCTGTTTGGAGTAAGTTATTGATCCACGAAACGGGGTCGATGTCGCTGTCTAATGAACGAAAGAAATCAGGTTGTTGTGTGTCCATTACTAATCCAAGGCGTGGGACGCCCAAGTCAGTCGGTTCAAGTCAGCTGAGATTACCGAAGCAGACTTGCCACAAACCACGGCCATCGGCCCAGTGTAATTGACGCCCCTTCGACGCACTTTCATCACAGCCAAAATATCCTGGTTATGAATCTTCTATTATGCACCATCAGTCACGTAGACTGGCTCAAAAGTGGTCCAAATGAACCGTCTTTCAAGTTGGTTTCAGCTTCCGGCGGGCTATGATACCAAGAATAACTGTATCTGTCTAAGACATTAAATTAAGCGCGAAATAGTCTTCATATGCTATGGGAAAGCAAGAGGAGAGCCCTCAGTTTTTTTCATGTTCTACATCTTGAACGTCTTGAGCCATCTAACCACGTTTGAGGACCCTCAAAAGAGGCACAACAACTTTGAGGTCATTTTCTTTTTGATATCGTGAAATATATGTGAGGCGAGGCCCGTTTCCCAACATTCCGAAAAGCATCGTCCGGGAACCATAATGTCCTGTTGTTATGTTGTCTAAGGTCTCTTTTTCACTCAATCAACTCTCAGCAATCCGAGTCAACGTATCAACGTGCCACAGACCCACAACTGTATTGGAGAACGGACAACTATGTATCCATCATCACGCTCCAGAGCGTAGAACTTGGGAGTGATATGTCTTGTCGATCAAAGGCTTCTTGAGGTTTCACCTGTTATATACAACCCACTTGCATCTACTTTCGCATTACACTACACAGTGGCATTACGGGCCAAGTGACAATGTCACATCCACCTTCGAATTACTCTGCCTGAACAGCAACCGTGTTATCGGCAAACGGATAGTCAATATATCCAACCGCGGACTCCGCAGCGTAGAAAGTATCACGATTATGGCGTGCCAAGGTAAGACGATCCTTCAGACGCAACGGTAGATCGGGCTGCAACCTTGCTTCAGTGATACCCCACCAAGTGCCGAAAATCCAACTCACGTTTGCAATGAAGTGACGACCAAATGCGACCAGACCTCCGTATTTCTCTACGGTGTCGATGGCTGTAGCACGGTCCATTCCACCTGCTGCGACGTAAGGGCGATCACCCCAGGTCTGCCGCAATACTTCATTTGAATGAGCGCGATTTTCATCCGAAATATCCACGACAGTATTGCCATTCACGCGCGCCTCAATAGCGTGAATATAAGCGAAGTTCGGATGCTCATCCCGGATACGTTCAACAAAGGTCGTGAAGGTAGGAAGCGGGTTCTTCATACCCATACCTACGACGCATCTTAGTGATCGAGAAGGCACGAACAGGTTGTTCCTCACCCTGAAATGGGGACCATGGGCTGATACGGATGGCCGTCCTTTCCGCACCAACGGTCTCCACGACCGCCTTAACCACCTCAAGAGGGAAGCGTACACGGTTGTCCACAGATCCTCCATATTCGTCTGTCCGTTCGTTTGACACAGTCTGCAAAAACTGGTCCAGGAGGTAGCCGTTAGCTGCGTGTATCTCCACGCCGTCAAAGCCAGCCTTGATAGCGTTGCTCGCTGCCTTTGCGTACAGTTGGATATATCCTCTAAGTTCCGCAAGAGACAGTTCACGTGGAACATTGTTGTTGAAGGAGATGGGGCTGGGTGCAACGACATCAAAGCCACCTTCCTGCTTCAAGACAGCAGGATCGGCGGCGCGTCCAAGAGCCCAAAGCTGGAGGAACATGTAAGAGCCGTTAGCATGGACAGAATCCGTGATCTTTGTGGCTCAAGTCAGTGCAATCAGTAGTTGGTCATGGGGAGAACACAAACAGCTTTCCAACCAGATATCTGGGCGTCACTCCAGATACCGGGTGCATTCTCATATCCAGCTGCCTGAGGAGCGATGAAAGTGGCCTCTGATATTATGAAGGTTCCTGGTATGCTCGAGCGTTGCGTGTAGTATGTCTTGGCGAGTTCGCCATGAACGTGATCCTTATTCGCACGGAAGCGTGTCAGAGGAGCCATTACGACGCGGTGTTTAAGATCGATATTCCCGACGCGGAGGGGCTGGAAAAGAGAAGACACGGAAGAGGACATGACTGAGGTGACGAAGATCACAGAAGTTGTTGCGGTGGTATGATGAGGAAAGATGCTGTTACAACCATCTTGGAAAACAGTACGGAACTTATAACCAGACTCTGAGTCATGAGAACAATTAAAACCGTGCTTCGTATTGCGTGCTGGCTGAGGTGGAAGTTTCTGACCTGACTGTCAGTGACCGATGACCGAGAGCGCGAGCCCCTTCGTCAGCGACCAATGACTAGATGACTACCGACTGGTCGCGAGCCCCTTCGTGGAGTTATTGTAACGATTTGTAAGCACCACGATGCTCACCGCAGACTACCCGTAAAGTACACTGTCTTGTGTATTTTTTGCTCAAATTCTATACGGATTGGGGGGCTGTGAGGGTTGCAGGCCCGGGATTTTGATGATACGTGCCAGCTGAGTGTGTGCCGTGACGGTGCGACTGCTGGACACAGAATCAGTAAGCGAAGAACGACTCACTTGGGGTTTGAGCTTCGTCCTTATCTTTCCAGAGGGTTTGCTAGGTCAGCCGAGAGCGAATGGGGCAAACATACACCTGCTTGTACATAACTTTTCAATGTTCGGCGTTTCGGAATAGGTCGGTTTACCCGTGTGCTATCAGAACCGTGAGTTGGTGTTCATGGACAACCGAGACCCTGTAACTTATCAGTACTACAGCCTGAGTATCTATTTACAGAGTGGTCTGCCAGTCGGTTCTTACGACCATCGGCCAGAGTATTTCTCGCATTTACACATTCCCTGCTGACGAGGAGGCTTGCGCGCTCGATCACCGGGCACCGACGGTCAGGACAGAAACATCCATTTACACAGGTACGCATGAAGAACAATTTAATCTCTCTCATGACACTGCATCGCTATACATCCCCTCCTTGTTCTTCTTCGGATGGACCTCACGGCAATTTTACTCATCCCACCACCGCGACAACTCCTCTCATAGCTTCATCGACTTCATTCATGTCCTTTTCTGTGTCTTCTCTTTTCAGCCCAGGACTCGGAAATGACTTTTTTTTTTGTTGAATCCATTTTTGTGCGCCTCGGGGCACAAAACCCCACGTAGCACTTCACTTTAAATACAAGATTTCTGAGTCAACATGTGTAGTCCGTGTTTCCTGCTCCGGCAACAAAATTCCCCCCCACTCCCTCGGAGGGGAGTGCTCGGAAATGACTTGTAGTAGTTGAGCTTGAATGCGTCGCGTACGATTTGGTGGGCCGTTGTGTGCCACTCTTCAGACCATCCAACATTCTTGAAGTACTCAAGTTTGTGACGAGGACGCAGAACTGAGACGTTTATGTTAGGCTGTCCGAGAGCAGGGTGAGAACGGCCACGCACCCATAGCGATCCTGTAAACCTCCGAAAAATCTGTCTTGCTGTAGTAACAGTTCAGGATCCTCTTCCCAACAGTAAGGGCTGCCTGATTGATATGGAAAATCGTCGATTTATAGCGTGAGTTGCAAGAACTTCGTCTATGTGATCCATAGCAGGAATTACGGTCGCGAGGCTTGGGACGTCGTCCTGCGAGAAGAACAGCGTTGCGTCCTTGAAGATCTGCAGTGGACATAAATGGTTTTGAGACGACAGACATAGATCCGACCGAAAATCACCTTGAGCACCTCACACAGCTGGCGAGCGATCTCCCATTCGTCTCCGTCCATCTCGTATTTACGAAGCTTCATATCCTTATCTGAAGTAATGGCAGCACCTCTCGACAACTGAGTGAGAACTACCGCACATGGAAGGGAGTTGCAAGTTGCAGTAGTGTGTGACGAATCGCCCTGTTGACAAACTTGGCAACTTGGGCAAGATCGCTACCAATAAATGGCCATCAAATTTAATTTCCGGCGCATTATACACCCTAACGAGCAAAGCGTTCGGAAAATATACAACGTGGTGTCAGGTTATACGGGTCGTCTCCTTCAAAGTACGGCCACGACGGAATGTAGCAAAGCTCCTGAATGCCCCAAACCCGCAACGAAAGCCGTCAGACCAAATGCAGTACATAGAGAAAGGCGACGTACCCCAAGACTGCACGCTGGCTCACACCGGGCCCACACCGACCAGTCAAGCCAGGCCATCAGCTCATCGATGTGTCCATGCGCCATTTTGATAGCCTCTGTAGCCCCCGCCTCGTCTGCCGCTTCCACATCAAAGAACTCAACCCACACAAGAACCAAGCGCCGACATATTTCATGAAGCGTGTTCTCCACTGCAGCGTGGATCCGTGCCTCTTGCGGTGTGAGTATAGCCAGCGGAATTTGGGACGTCTGAGTCGTTGCACAACGCTGTGCAATTGGTGCTGCCCAACTTATATTGGTTGATGGCGGAAGCTGCTTTGGGACGTCCGCTGTTGTGATGTACGGGGAGAGCATGACGAGCAGCTGCGCGCGTGCTATCGTAGCCTGTTCGAGTGCGTCCCCGGAGGTTCTCGTGTTCGGTGAGAGCAGAAAACGCAGATACTTGAGTCGACCACCGTAGCGCTCCACGACAACTCGGGAGATGCTTCCCCAATCGATGCCGCTTCCTTGGTCCTTCTCACGTGTTAGCACTTTCCGCAGCTCGG
Organism: Lactarius quietus; assembly: GCA_015025155.1. Taxonomy (NCBI): domain Eukaryota; kingdom Fungi; phylum Basidiomycota; class Agaricomycetes; order Russulales; family Russulaceae; genus Lactarius; species Lactarius quietus. Next base: position 58,536 of record WITN01000479.1, read on the forward strand.
CACGTACTCGCTCTGAGTCTACGACAGAGATCCCTTCCAAGCGAAGGTGTAATCGATCCTTTCCGTAGCGTGCTTCGACGAGGCTCGACAGGGAAGTATCGTAGAAGGTGACGAGCCCTGCATAGTCGGGGTGCACGCGCGTCTCTCCCGGTGCGTGGTCATGCCAACTTCCCGCGAGATATGCCTCAAATGCGCTGCGAAGATAATCAGGGGGTGAGCCACGCCAGCCAGATGGGAGCCTGGGTGGACTGCGTATGGGGTATGGAACGGGAAAGCCCGGGAGACGCCTGGGCGTGGATGTTTGGTTCTGGGGCATGAGATCGAGGAAGGAGACGAGTTCTACGGGGTTCAGAAAATCACATAACATAACTTCGCTACGATGAGTCAGCGCCTTGGAGAAACGGGACATTCAGTGACAGCATGTACGCACAAATGAAATTCCATTCGAATGAAACCGTCCAGACCAAGTGGTCTACCCCATTCACATAGCTTCTCAATGCGCTCCCATTCTGAGAAGTACTTGTCCGGTCGAGGTTGTCCCCAGGCGATAACATCTTGTGAATCCAGGGGACCGTCCTTCATTTTCGCTGCACTCAATCCATCAAAGTATACAAGACGGAGATCGCGCTTTGCTTGAAGCGAAAATACATAGCAGGATTCATGGCAAAGCAAGTAGGAATGTTCAAAGTCGAATGCAAGCCAATCCGGCGAATTGGGGATTTGGGGGTCAGCACGTCCGTGGTATAAGATTGTCCCAACGGGTATTGTCGCGGGAACAAGACTATGACCTAGGAAACAACTTTATGTGAGATCGGTGAAATCGGCACAGATATACTGTAAAGGTTGCACCATTTCTGCGGAGGGTGTTTGGCCATCGTTGTAACAAACCGCTTACGCTGTTGAAAATGAGGTGGTGGGTGGAATTTGGGTATGGGGGCAAGCTCCACTCTCGAGCGGGCCGAGGGATCGGGCTGTCGGACTGTACACGAAAGGTGGCAGCCCGAAAAACTCCATCGCTGGAACGAGGAGGCCCGGCGAAGGCCGTTGCTGCTAGCACTAGCAAGTACAGGAGACTGAGGACACAGCGCAGTTGCCAGTGCCACGTCATGAGCAAAGTTGAACATTCTCAGGCTCTGAAGATATGGACGTTGGACGTTGAACATTCAATGTTCAACGTCGAACGTTCAATTGAACGGTGATGGAACGTCAACCCAAAACGAATGTCTGACTCGGATGTTTCCACAGCTCCGGAGTATCTGCGTCGCAGTAATGTATGTGTCCATAAGAGGTTGGGTTGAGTTCCTGTGGTAGGTCGATCCAGCTTTTGTGGACAGCCTGAGAGTGTTGGGTAGTGTAGTAGGGCTTCCGCTGGTGGCCTATGTGTGACCTTTTTTGAAAACGTCTACGGTTTTCGAATTAGCTGTCATTTCCAGTCGTCAACGTTCAACGTTGAAGTGGGACGTTAGAGGTCCGCTGAAAAGCTATGACAGTAGTGCCAGTGTAATGTGATATCTGCGTGACGGCACTGGCAATCGATGATATCAGGCTCGGCTCGATGATCTTCTTGGCTGGGGGTAACAGCCGCTGTGCGGAGCCGAACATACCATTTTGGGTAAGAGCCAACCGCTGTAGGATAGTCCTGTTGCTGCCATTCGTTGCAGCTTTTCGTCGTTCCTTTCCACGCCAAATTACCAGTATATCCCACCAGAGCAGAAGCAACTCATTTCTTGCCTTTCAATCTTCCTCGTGGTCCAGGATATTGCATATCTCACGGGAATAAGTATTCGAAAGAGGTGTTGTCTCTGCCATGGTCTGCCTCGCTGGCTGAGAGAAGACCACAAAACGAGTGTCCATCAATTCAATCGAGACTGTGACGACTGTCACATTCAAAAAGTTTTCAGGGCAAGCAGTCAGTCTCAATAGGTGATATAGCGAGTAACAAGACGGGCCATGATACTATCATGAGGATTAATACAATCGTGAAGGTCGGGAGTCAACAGATCTCATCTACGGAGTGGCCCCTGGCTTTCTTCCTTCTGCCCAGCGCGTACAAGCGACTCCCTCGTGATGATATTCCTCAGGCTTCGTTGGATCCAACAGGTATTGCTTGTGAGAGATTGTCGCGTTGCAAGTAATGATACAAACGCGGTCCAAACACTCTGTGCCAATTCCGAATCAAACATCGCTACGTGCGTGAATTATCACAACTCGCCAATAGTTCGGGATAACGCGGTAAATGATAGGCAATGAGGTGTCAGGTCATATGGATCCTCTCTTTCCAGATACGGCCACGATGGAATATAGCAAAGCTCCTGAATGCCCCAAACCCGCAAAGAAAGCCGTCAGACTCAATGCAGTACATAGGGGATCAGACCACGTACCCCAAGACTGCACGCTGGCTCACACCGGACCCACACCGACCAATCAAGCCACATCATCAGCTCGTCGATGTGTTCATGCGCTATTATAATAGCCTTTGTCGCCGCCGCCTCGTCTGCCGCTTCCACATCAAAGAACTCAACCCACACAAGAACCAATCGCCGACATATTTCATGAAGTGTATTCTCCACTGCAGCGTGGATCCGTGCCTCTTGCGGTGTGAGTATAGCCAGCGGAATTTGGGACGTCTGAGTCGTTGCACAACGCTGTGCAATTGGTGCTGCCCAACTTATATTGGTTGATGGCGGAAGCTGCTTTGGGACGTCCGCTGTCGTGATGTACGGGGCGAGGATGACGAGCAGCTGCGCGCGTGCTATCGTAGCTTGATCGAGTGCGTCCCCGGAGGTTGTCGTGTTTGGTGAGAGCAGAAAACGTAGATACTCGAGTCGACCACCGTAGCGCTCCACGACAACTCGGGAGATGCTTCCCCAGTCTATACCGCTCCCTTGGTCTTTCTCACGTGTGAGCACTGTCCGCAGCTCGGCACGTACTCGCTCTGAGTCTACAACAGAGATCCCTTCCAAGCGAAGGTGTAATCGATCCTTTCCGTAGCGTGCTTCGACGAGGCTCGACAGGGAAGTATCGTAGAAGGTGACGAGCCCTGCATAGTCGGGGTGCACGCGCGTCTCTCCCGGTGCGTGGTTGTGCCAACTTCCTGTAAGAAATCCTTCAAATGCACTGCGGATAATTTCCGGGGGTGAGCCACGCCAGCCAGATGGGAGCCTGGGTGGACCTGGCAGCGGGCGTTTATACGGAAATTCCGGGAGTTGTCTGGGTATGGACGTTCGGTTCTGGGGTATGACTTCGAGGAGGGAGACGACTTCCATAGCGTCCAGAAAATTGCATAACATAACTTCGCTATGATGAATCAGCATCCCGGAGAAACAGCAATAGCATGCACGCACAAATGAAACTCCAGTCGAATGAAACCATCCAGACCAAGTGGCCTACCCCAATCGCATAGAGTCTCAATCCGCTCCCATTCTGAGTAGTACTTGTCTGGTCGAGGCCGTCCCCATGCGATGACATCCTGAGAGTCCAAAGGACCGTCCTTCATTTTCGCTGCACTCAATCCATCAAAGTATACAAGACGGAGATCGCGCTTTGCTTGAAGCGAAAATACATAGCAGGATTCATGGCAAAGCAAGTAGGAATGTTCAAAGTCGAATGCAAGCCAATCCGGCGAATTGGGGATTTGGGGGTCAGCACGTCCGTGGTATAAGATTGTCCCAACGGGTATTGTCGCGGGAACAAGACTATGACCTAGGAAACAACTTTATGTGAGATCGGTGAAATCGGAACAGATATACGGTAAAGGTTGCACCGTTTCTGCGGAGGGTGTTTGGCCATCGTTGTAACAAACCGCTTACGCTGTTGAAAATGAGGTGGTGGGTGGCGTTTGTTTGCGGAGGCAAGGTCCATCCTCGATCCGATCGCTCCGCCGAGGTCCCGGGCTGAACGCGAAAAGCGGCCTGGAGTAGTCCGTCGCTTGTGGATGGGAGCACAAACAGCGTTGCGGCTACTAGTAAGAATGGGAGGCTGAGGACGCGGTGTAGTTGCCACATCATACAGCAAGCGGAGGTGACTGTTGAGCGTTGAATATTGGCCGTCCAACGTTGACCGCTCAAAACAAACGCCCAACTTGAACTCAGATTAAGACTCGGATATTATTTACTCCTTAGCTTCTGCAGGCATCGAAGGATGCACAAGTACATTAATTTTCCACAAGAGGTTGAAGGCGCAACGGGCCGTACTATAGGCATGTCCGTAGCTGTACTAAAATCTTCATTGGTGGTATTCTAGTTGAGCGGGGCTTCTGCTGCAGTGGTTTGCGGGATGTTATGAGTACATCCCACGTAAAACTAGGTTAGCTGAGAGAAGGTCACAAAATGAGTGTCCACGGATTCAATTAAGACTGAAACGTTTGCGGGGCAATCAGTCTCCGATAAGTGATGCGGCGAGTAACATAGAGGCTGCCACGACATCAAGATTACTATGAACCTTGGCACGAACGTCAGGAGTTCTTATCTATGATCTATATAACCCGGGCCACTGGCTCTATCCGTGCTTCAGTTAAGCGTTCAGTACTACAGGCCACACCCTCGTTCGACCCATCAAGCTTCAAGGATCGGTTATGAGGGATTAGTATCGCATTTCAAGTCATTACACGGTGACTCACAATTGGAAGGTGGTCGAGTCCAGATGGTTTGCCTTTACTTTCTACCAGATCTAGATGAAGTAAAAGTCATCGGTATCGCATCAGTCCGCATCATTGAACTGCGAGTCCTTGAATGCGTTACTAATATGTGGGATTAATTAACATCGCCTGGGCAGCAGTTCCCGAAAGTGTATACTAACAGAGGTGTCGGTCTTGTACTGTTCATCGGCTCCTAGCTAAGATTTGACTACTTGATCCCTGCCATATTGCGTTGATATGGATAAAGGAACCAACTTCAAATTGTGCGGCCATGAAGCCTTTTTTAAAATAAAAAAAACATTTCCGTCCGTGTTGGGGTGCAGAACCCTATGCAGCACTTCACGATATGTATGCCTATGCGTTCCTTTCACTCCCTCGTCTGATAACTCTTCTCTCCCCCTACATCTATAACCTCCCCACTCCCAGATGAAAGCGGCAGGCTGTGAAGCCTATAGTAGCAACTGACAGTACTAGTAAGTAACGAGCTGTCTTATTGACAAACTTGGTCACGACTCACGATCGCAACGAATAAATGGGAATTCAACGTTCAACTCCTAGCACATGTTATACCCAGTGAACAAATGACGATAGGCAATGAGGTGTCAGGTTATACGGATCTTCTTCTACCCAGTACGGCCACGATGGAATATAGCAAAGCTCCTGAATGCCCCAAACCCGCAACGAAAGCCGTCAGACCAAATGCAGTACATAGAGAAAGGCGACGTACCCCAAGACTGCACACTGGCTCACACCGGACCCACACTGACCAGTCAAGCCAGGCCATCAGCTCATCGATGTGTCCATGCGCCACTTTAACGGCCTCTGTAGCCGACGCCTCGTCTGCCGCTTCCACATCAAAGAACTCGGCCCACACAAGAACCAGCCGCCGACATATTTCATGAAGCGTGTTTTCCACTGCAGCGTGGATCCGTGCCTCTTGCGGTGTGAGCATAGCCAGCGAAATGTGAGAAGTTTGCGTCGTTGCACAACGCCGTGCGATTGGTACCGCCCAACCTAAATTAGTTGATGGTGGGAGGCGCTTTGGGACATCTGCTGTTGTAATGTACGGGGCGAGGATGACGAGCAGCTGCGCGCGTGCTATGGCAGCCTGTTCGAGCGCGTCCCCGGAGGTTCTCGTGTTCGGTGAGAGCAGAAAACGTAGATACTCGAGTCGACCACCGTAGCGCTCCACGACAACTCGGGAGATGCTTCCCCAGTCGATACCGCTCCCTTGGACTTTCTCACGCGTGAGCACTGTCCGCAGCTCGGCACGTACCCGCTCTGAGTCCACGACAGAGATCCCTTCCAAGCGAAGGTGTAATCGATCCTTTCCATAGCGTGCTTCGACGAGGCTCGACAGGGAAGTATCGTAGAAGGTGACGAGCCCTGCGTAGTCAGGGCGCACCCGTGTCTCTCCCGGTGCATGGTTGTGCCAACTTCCTGCAAGAAACGCTTCAAATACAGTGCGCATGATTTCCGGAGGTGAGCCACGCCAGCCAGATGGGAGTCTGGGTGGAGCTGGAGGGGGTCGTGTATACGGAATGCCTGGGAGATGCTTGTACATGGCCGTTCGGTTCTGGGGTATAATTTCGAGGAGGGAGACGACTTCCATGGCGTCCAGAAAATTGCACAACATAACTTCACTATAACGAATCAGCACCCCGGAGAAACAGCAATAGCATGCACGCACAAAGTATACTCCATTCGAATGAAACCATCCAGACCAAGTGGCCTACCCCATTCACATAGAGTCTCAATCCGCTCCCATTCTGAGAGGTATTTGTCTGGTTGAGGCCGTCCCCATGCGATGACATCCTGAGAGTCCAAAGGCCCGTTCTTGATTGTCCCTCCACTCAATCCATCAAAGTATACAAGACGGAGGTCGCGCTTTACTTGAAGCGAGATCACGTAGCAGGATTCTTGGCAAAGCAAGTAAGTTTGTTCAATGTCGAACGCAAGCCAATCGGGTGAATGTGGAATTTGGGGATCGGGACGCCCATGATATAAGATTGTCCCAATGGGGATCGTCGCGGGAACAAGACTATGACCTAGAAAGTGGCTGTACGTGAGATCGGTGAGATCGGCACAGATCTACTGTAAGAGGCTGCACCATTTCTGCGGAGGGTGTTTGGCCATCGTTGTAGCAAACCGCTTACGCTGTTGAAAATGAGGTGGTGGGTGGAATTTGGTTGCGGGGGCATGTTCCATCGATCTGATCGCACCGTTGAGATCCCTGACTGAGTTCGAAAAGTGGCCTGGAGTGGACCGCCGCTTGAACTGGAACTGGATGGGTGCACAAACAGTGTTGCTGCTAGCAAGAACGGAAGGCTGAGGACACAGCATAGCTGCCACATCATAAACGAAGGTGACTGCTGAATGTTGAATGTTGAACGTTGAGCGTTCAAAGCAAACACGCAACTCGGGATGTCCGCGGGTTGGGTTTATTGCTTCCGCAAACGTCTGCAGGCATCGAAGAATCTGCAAAGAATGCACAAGTACCGTGACTGCCCATAAGAGGTTATAATATCCTGGTAGGTCGTAGGTTTGTCCGTAGATGTACTAAATCTTCGTTGGCGGCGCTCAACAGCTTCTCGCAGACCTCCGGTGAAGGGAGATCGAATTATCACAACAGCGCAAGTAACATTACTAGCACGGAGATATCCGTGGACTGAATCAACTTCATAGTACGGTGTGCCCTGGACCACAATTTTTTTATTTACAGTGGAGTGACAGGAACTATTTAGGGACTTAAATCCCACCCCCACTGGCAATAATTGAAAGAGCGAGACAGTAACGTGATATGCGGTTATCACCTATGAGTCTCATCATAGAGTGATATACAATAAGGCGTCATGTCATACGGGTCATCTCCGAATGCAAACGGCCACGATGGAAGGTAACAAATCTCCTGTTCACCATCAATACACGCGTCATTCGTCGCCAAGGAAAAACAGAAAATCAAGTGACGTACTCCAAAACTGCACCCAGGCTCACACCGGACCCACACCGACCAGTCAAGCCATGTCATCAGCTCATCGATGTGTCCATGCGCCACTTCAATAGCCTTTGTAGCCCCCGCCTCGTCTGTCGCTTCCACATCAAAGAACTCGACCCACACAAGAACCAAGCGCCGACATATTTCATGAAGCGTGTTTTCCACTGCAGCGTGGATCCGTGCCTCTTGCGGTGTGAGCATAGCCAGCGAAATGTGAGAAGTTTGAGTCGTTGCACAACGCCGTGCGATTGGCGCTGCCCAGTTTAAATTGGTTGATGGCGGAAGCTGCTTTGGGACGTCCGCTGTTGTGATGTACGGGGCAAGCATGACGAGCAGCTGCGCGCGTGCTATCGCAGCTTGTTCGAATTTGTCCCCAAACGTTGTCTTGCTTGACGAGAGTAGGAAACGCAGATACTCGAGGCGACCACCGTAGCGCTCCATGACGACTCGGGAGATGCTGCCCCAGTCTATACCGCTCCCTCCGGCTTGCTCGCGCGCGAGCACGGTCTGCAACTCTGCACGCACACTCTCGGAGTCTAGTACTGAGATCCCTTCCAAACGGAGATGTAATCTATCCTTTCCGTAGCGTGCTTCGACGAGGCTCGACAGAGAAGGATCATAAAAGGTGACGAGCCCTGAGTAGTCAAGGCGCACACGTGTTTCCCCCGGTGCGTGGTCGTGCCAACCTCCTGCGAGATAGGCCTCGGGGGCACTGCGGTGTCCGTTCGGGAGTGAGCCACGCCAGCCGGGCGGGGGCTTGGTTGGAGATGACGGGGGTAACGGAGACGGAACATCCGGTAAACGCCTACGCAAGGTCGTTTGGTTCTTGGGTATGAGATTGAGGAAGGTGACGACTTCCATGGCGTCCAGAACATCACATATCATTATCTCGCTGTCACAAGTCAGCACCTAGAGTAAAGGGAAATCCAGAAATGGCATGCACGCACAAATGAAACTCCATTCGAACGAAACCATCCAGGCCAAATGGTCTGCCCCAATCACAGAGAGCCTTGATGCGTTCCCTTTCGGAGAAGAACTTGTCCGGTTGAGGTCGCCCCCACATGATGACATCCTGAGAATCCAGGGGACCATCCTTCATTTTCGCCGCGCTTGAACCATCAAAGTATACAAGACGGAGGTCGCGCTTCGCTTGTAACGAGATAACATAACAGGGCCCACGGCAGAACACATAGGCGTGTTCAAAGTCGAACGCAAGCCAGTCGGGGGCATTTGGGATTCGGTCGTCTGTGCGCCCGTGGTATAAAATTGTCCCTTTGGGGACTGTCGCCGGTACAAGACTGTGACCTAATGCAGGGAGCGATTTTTGGCTCACCATTACGTGAGATAGGTAAAATCTAACGCACCATTTCTGCGGAGGGTGTTGGGCCATCGATGTAGCAAACCGCTAACGCTGTTGAAGATCAGGTGGTGGGTGGAGTTTGGATTGGGGTGCAAGTTCCACGTCGATC